>VOMN01130778.1:0-22225 GCA_014899125.1 Orchestia grillus | reverse complement strand
AAACAAAAAAGTTTCCGAAAACTGGAGAAGGTCCCCTTAAACAGCTAATAACAATGTAAATATTAATTACATTTGCATTCGTTAATATTCATCGATACTTGAATTTCTACATAAACAGTTTATGACACCAAAAATGTTGCGAAATCTCTTTTTACGCTCCTTGTCTAAATATGTCTAGTCTTCTAATCTAAAAATCAAACCATTGCTTGCCTAGAGGTATCTAGTCTTCCAATATCAAAATCAATCCATTACTTGCCTAGAAGTATCTAGTCTACTGATCTCAAAATCAATCCATTGTTTGCCTAGAGGTATCTAGTTTACTGATCTCAAAATCAATTCACTCGTACAAACCCCCGAAGGAAAGTACACAGATTCATGCAAGTAAGTTCAAGAACTTTAATTTTTAGTGATAATCTTAGTGGAAAAAACTCATTCAGAATTGAAATGAGTAAAGTAGAATTGAAACGTGGGAGTATCAGCTTAACACGATGCTAAAAGCATTGAGTGATAGCTCGCAAGGACGGAAAAACTTAAGTCAACGAAATTGCACATGAACATCGCTAAAAATTTGACTGTTCAAATGTACTTCCAGGCCGAAATAATAGACTGCTTCGGAATACGGGAGAATTTACGTTTGAACATGAATTGGACTGATGATTTTGGACCAAGTTCGTTTCCTACTTTATACTTCACTTTCGATTAATTATTTCATCAAGAAAAACGAATGCTCACAATCGGAATATCTAGCCCAGCAGCTACCAAGACTAAAGGCATCATTGAGGCTCAACTTCTTGGTGTACTATCGGCTCAGTACGCTCTATTTAATGATCGAATACCTGCGTAATGGTTACCATTCTAATACCAATCCAATCCACAGCCCATTGGTCCCCGCCAAAGGTTAGACTCCCCCTCCCGCTTCCTTATTTAAGGGAGGGGGAGTAACATCAATATCACGCAAATGAAGACAAACAATTATGATATGATACTCGTGAGCGCCGATATGCTCATCTCCCTCGCTCGCGGAGAGGCTCTTCCACGCAGCGGTTTTAATGGAGCGGACCAACATTTGTTCCAGGTGCTCAAAGGAAAAAAAAGTCAAGGCCAATCCAAGGACAATTTATTAGCAGCAGTATCGTCTTTGGATAGGGACAACGCGCGTGTGGTTTACGGGTGAACAGGGACGTTGTGTGAGTTACGTAGGGACTCGAATGAGTGTGAGAGAAAGAGAGAGAGAGGAAGAGAGGGAGAAAGCTTTGCCGTGTACATCTCGGAGCGAAAAAAATCGTGCTTGGGAGAGTTCCCTTGTTTCTGTGGTGTAGTTTAAATAAAATATGATCAATATTATTATTAGAACAACGCGGAAAGTATCGCGCTTTAGATTCAGAGAATTCGAAGAATTTTTCTTCACATATTCATTCAAAATCTGATTAACAACGAGGTAAATTGGCATTATTCAACAAATTAAATTATTCACCACATGAAGCATCTGGGTGTCGTACATAATAAACATCGTAGAAACTCAGAACGAATGCACAATATTTTTACACATAAATCTATCACGACGCTTAAATAAATTATCACAAGACCAAAGAATATAAGACCGACAGAAGCGTCGCGGCCAAACAAAATAACTCGTTTTCTTCAAGGAAATAACCCTGAAATGGGCCGGCCCTACACCCTTCATGTCTATCTGATTGCACGAAATGTCTACTTTCATTTCGCAGGTATTTCTCGCTTTGCGAGATTTGTTGCAGACTGAAAACATCACAAGCAAGCACGATAAGAAATTCGCAGCAAGTACGATGTTCGGATGAACATTCACAGCAAAGTCGGCATTTGGTACAGAGGGAAATTTCACGCCGTCGTATCGGCCTCAAAACATGAAGAGGTGCTGAATGTACAATACACCACTGAAATATGGGGAAAATGAAATCATTCTATTGTCACCTAAGCTCTCAGTCTTAATTGTTTGAGTCGCACAAACGGCACACTTCATCACCAAATTAAACATCAAAATTAAATTTAAAATGGTTGACAGTTGCATTATTAATGCCACTATGTAATAGTACACAGTTTGTTGATTGCTTGGTTGCTACCAAGATTGGTCTCTCCTGCCCTTTCATATGTAAGTATTATATCCGAAAACCGCGTTGATTTGTTGATTTTTTTGAACCGCGTTGATATGTAGCAGTGTCGATATGTGTGATATGTGCCAGTGTCGATATGTGTTGATAAGCGGCAGTGTCGATATGTGCTGCTACGTAGCAGTGTCTATATGTGTTGATATGCAGCAGTGCCGATAAGTGTTAATATGCGGCAGTGTTGATATGCGTGGATATGCGGCAGTGTCCTGCATAAGATACTAAATATCACATCGTAAATGAATGCGATCTAAATGAAATCAAATGTTTTATTTGATGGTATACGATATCACAGTATTTTGTTTTAACGCAGTTTCGTTATGAACAGTTTATCTCGGAGAAAAGGACGAGGTGCATTGGCGACTATGCAGTACACTCTTCACTGGGAAAATAACATTCATATTTGGGAGAAGCTGAATACGACAGTCCCGCATTTCTGACCGACAACTCGCGCCGCCAGCGACGGAACGATGGAAGCGTTGCTGTGGTCCAGATTTCATTTCACCACGACCGGTTATCCTGTCCCTCTGCCAAGTATAATGTTGATAAATCTGATTAAATTAATAACGTAAGGTGAAAAATAAATTCTCCTGTATCATAAATAAGCCAATTACGGCATTTAGTCGTTCTGTTTCAAAATTGAACGCCTAGAAAACGAGCTCTGTAGAAGAGCTCGAAAGCTCGGTCAGCTAAATCAAATCTCGGAAGACTTCTCAGTAAAGTTTTCTTCACAACGATTCCAGGAGGTCCGCGCTCTTCGCCCCCATACGGCACCACGCTGCACAGGCGCAGTGGTTGTTTGTGGTGCCAAGGTGCTTGAATTTACACGCGAAGGCTAACGTACTGCAAGCGACGTGCACGTCACCTCTGCGCTCCTCTGACGCTGACAGGATGCAACTCAGGTCATGGTTTCATTGCTAAGTAATTTGGAAATAAAGGCTTCACGCGTCTCACCGGGACGCAAAAGACGCTTCTAATGAGTCGATTGAGGGTCGCCGCACCGCTGTTGGACTAGGCCTGCTTGTTTGGTAGGCTGTGTTTGTGAGTGTGTTTTTGTGAGTGTGTTTTTATGTGTATGAGCTTATGGGTGTGTTTCGTGTTCGTGTGTTTTTTTATGTATGAGTGTGTGTGTGTGTGTTTGTATTTGTGAGTGTGTTAGCATGTATATGGTAATGAGTATGCTTTGTGTTTGTGTGTTGTTTTATGTGTGTGTGTGTATGTTTCCATATGTGTCGGTCTCGTTATGCATGTGATAGCGTACTTGATTCCCAGTTATGAGGTCCCGGGTTCGACACCCAGGAGCAGAGCTCTTTACATAGGAAAGGAAGGTTGAATATGACAAGCCTAAAAAGTGGCACACCAGTGTGGTCTGGGTAGAGGTGCCCGAACTAATTTTAAGGTGTCTATTTCCTATTTCGACTGTATATACGGAAAATATTGGTTTAATCGTTACCGTGAATTTAACATTATTTCAAAAACTGCGGTTGAGTTTTTTGGATCTTTTACGAGTTTAAGTTATTTTGTTAACTGAAGTATGGTTGTCTGACCTAAATTACCTTCACTCGGCAATATTCTTTTAGATTTTGTAGAAATGTGACTCAATCGTTTCGGTGAGTGCACCACAAATAATGTTTCACAGAGAAAATTGAATGGTAAACGTAGCACAAAAATCGATGAGATAAGAGTAACGATTCGTAAATTTCCATATAATTGAGAGATCAATTTTAAGATTTAGAAGAAATGAGAGGTAAAAATACAAACAATTTTTTTACACTTAAAGTTGAGAGGAACATGTAGCGAGCGGTCAGAGATGGTTTCATGTAGAAAGTTTTAAATAATTTTCGTCTGTATTTGCACATTCCTCATGACCTCACACAGTCGGTAAGAGCTGGTACGATCGATCCTCCAGACATATGCATGACAACGGTATCTGGATACACAAAATTGCCAATATTCGAAGTCGATGTACGCATTTTGCGGGTAAAAACAGTGCCAAATACACGTACCGCCCTTAATCTTTAAGTCATGCGTTGTATTTAGGTACGGTCATCAGTAAATGATTAGTTTTAAGATTACTTAATAATCGAAACAGGTATCATAATTCGATATATTCCCTAGTGAGTATGAATTATTGAATTATAATGGTGCCCTGACTCTGTAAAACAGTTTTTCTTTTATAGTTTTTTCGTGCTGTATTCATCTCGACACGAGTTCCACACACAATGCAGGGTGCACCAGCTGCCTGCTGCTAATTTATATACATAACATATATATATTTACACACAGCTTAGCTGAGCGCCGTGTTGGGGTGTGGAACAGTGTGCAAGTGAAATATACGGGCGAGCACGTCTGGCAAATAGCCAGAGGGTGAGCAATTTTAGTCACGATCTTCTTTTCGAAAGACGTTTCTAAAAAGACTCGGCTCTGAGTTAGCTTCATCTTTCCTGTTTATTTACTATGTGTTAAAATGGTAAGTTTCTAATTTTCAACGAGATTGAACAAAAGACGTCATTTTGTAGATACGTACAATGAAAACCAATAATGAGAAAATGTATAATATTATATAAGTAAGGACATTGGTATCTGCTTATGAATGCAGTATAAAACTGGCAATCAAAGCCTGGATGTCAACAGAAAACGGCTCTTATGAGAAAATGACTCGATACAGAAAACGACTCTCAACAGAAAACGACTCACAATAGAAAACGACTCCCAACAGAAAACGATTGATTCGCAACAGAAAACGACCCCCGACAGAAAACGAATCTGTCGCCACACCCACAAGCCAATAACTAGTGATCACTGTGAAGAAAAAGCAACACGAAATAGGCATAGCCTAAGAGAACCACGAGGGGAATACGGCAGTCGAAGGAAACGTCGTTGCCGCTGAGGAACGATCACAATGCATATACGTTGGACTGAATGCCTTATACACAAGCGTTAGGGAGGGTCTAAAGACCAAAGCAATCAAGTATGTACTGAAATATCAGTAATATTACTTAGCTTATATCAACTCTTACGTAACACATCTAAAAACCTCAAAGTCTGTGATTGGGAGAGATGGAATTGGGTTGTGCGCTCATAACATAGTCGAAAAAATTGAATTCTCAAGCCACAAATAATTTATGAATCCTTACTTAGTATTTTTCCACTCAGAAACGAGTGACACTCGCAGAGTCGATAGGAAATGACTTTGATGAATCAGGCATGACCGATAGATCAAGAAATACAGTAATTTGAAGTAAATTATGATCTTTACAGGGTGCATTCTGGCATCTGTCTAATCCCAAATTGTGTATGCAATTTAATTATTTATGTTATTAGTATTATAATAGATAAAATATTTCTCGTTATTTTTAGCACCTATTACCATTCCTCAAATAGAGCTAAATAACTCTTTTTCGCTCGGGAAAGAGGAAAATTTTCCAAATTTCCTGGTTCTTAAAAGAACAATTGAGGTTTAGATGCTTTGTGCGAATTTGAACCAATTGATTTGATGTGAGTTATGGCGAATATTTCTCACGGTTTTCTACACAAACTCTGACGCTGCAAGATCATGCACACTTCACGTAACGAACGAAAGTGTACAGGCCTTTCTGGATAGGCGCACCTTAGAAAACGCAAAAAGTATTGGAACATACAACGTTCGACTATGCTAAAACATATATCCAAAACAAATGTTAATGAAATGAGTACCTCGGGGTCATATTACTATGTACGATTGAACAATATGTAAATTTTATGAAGACTGCGAACAAGATGCGCACAACGTGATCGATTTAAGCGGAACTCCTAGGCATGTATTGTCTTAAAGTACAAATACTGCGTATCTGGGACACGCTGTAGTTATATGAAGCCATCATACATCAAGAATCAAATTCTCAATATTTAGGCAAACGCTTTGGAGTACATCGACTCGGGATCGCATCGGGGCGTAAATTAATTATTTGATTAGCTTACGTTTCAGTCAAATAAAAGATGTGTTACACTGTCGTATTTACCGAGTGTATATGGTGTTGTACTCAATGTATATATGCGGCGAACGCCTAGCACTTACACACACACGTGTGTACTTGCACTTCTGTGCATTCAAACGTTATGAACTTCCAAGCACAGAGGATAAATAGAAAAAAATAAGATGCCTACCCTAACCTTTTCTTTTATTTGCATCAACCTTAGAAGCATTTTGAGCGAGGAAGTACGCAGCATTCCTGGCCGCACAAATCCACAGAAAGCCAATCTTGGTTTTCTTGGGTTCTTGGGTTCGAACCTCCACACAACCATCTCAACGCAGCGCAACCACACCAATGACCACCATTGCATATATTCGCCTTCAATAACAACCAAAGATCACCCACTAAGCGCTATAAACGAATACACGTATCTCAAATATTTGCAAGGTTTCATCAAAGTGCAGGTAGGGGTAAACTTTTAGAGGTGTTGGGCAGTATGGTGCACCTTTCATTGATGCTGCTATTCGAGCCTTGAAAAGGCATGTCTCCATGTCTTCAATTTCGACACCGCCATGTTTCAACAGGTGGGATACAGAGACTCGCGCTACGGTCAAGTCGTTCTTTCTGGTTAGAGCTCGGAGGGACTATCTAAAACTAGGGCGGGAGGGTTCTCTAGGAACAGAGAAAGAACATCACTAGACAAGGCTCCTACATCGTCTAGACAAAACGTAGGACATTGAAAGACTTGAAGAACACATTTGATCATGTAGGTAAAATATATTCTTTAGATTCTAGCTATACGCCGAATACTTTGTGCCCTAATTATATATATATATGTCAACATGCAGTGCTTCTAGACCGGAAGCTTGACAAAAAAGTGGCTCGCATCTGAGACGCAGAAATTCGTCCAAAACAAAAATAAAAGAAATACAAATGCGAAGAAGCCTCAGAAGCTTTTGCAAAGGCAGGGTTCTCAAAAAAGAGTACGCTTATAAATTTTTCTTTGCAAAACAGAATTTACTCGTATGAGTCTGAGGGGAATGATTAATTAACGGACTTTTTTTGCCTGGAATTAATTGGCGTACACGTGAAAGAAAATATATTGATGCAGTTCTTGTTACATAGCGACATAAGCACGTCTAAGAAGTTTTTATACCTTTTTTTAATTATAAATCATTTGAAAAAAAAATCTCAATAGTGCTCTTAATTTTAATATGTAATGTTTAAATAAAGATTTATGTGTCTTTTTTTGGACATAGAGGATTAAATATTTTAGAAAATATTGAACACACGAAGTCGAAGTTTGCTCATTAGGTAAAATGACTTCGAGACCTAATATACATATGCAGAACGGCACCAAATGAAGAGTGAGGAGACAAGCACAATTCCTTCCCTCATCTGCAGGATGTTTTCAGTGACCTGAGAACTTAACTCATCAACACTGCGATGAGGAGCTCTACGCAGGGCTGAAAGTATGCAGGAAAGAAGAAGAAGGCAACAGTAACGTGAGCTTGAAAATGAACTGGCGCTTTTATCTGGATACGGATAGCGATCTTCCTTGAAGTGCGCGAGAAAAACGATCGGTGTAAAAATAAACAATCTTGTAAGCAAAGTTACTGTTTAGAACGTGGAAAAAACGCGTCGCAATGTAATTTTACATCAGTTTCAATCATGTTCCTTAAACAGCATAATGAATCATCGTACAAAAAATCGTAACGATACAGCAAGACTAAGAAAAATTGTTTATGAAGGAAGAATGATATTTAGTACACATTCTTGTGGAATAATCATGATTGAATAGTCCGTCTTATCTGCAGAACATACTTCTAAAGAATGCCAAAAAATAAATAAATTCTTCGGAAATAATAACGACTTATTGGTGCTTCTATCTGTGACACTGCCGTCTCAATGACCAAAAAGCCACCTTATATATCTTTTTCTAGAATAAGAACGGATGCTTCTAATCTGAGGCACTGCCTTCGAAATGGCCAGTGACTGGAGCCCCAAATGCGGACACGAGGAGAGCGGACGTCAGATGCTGCCGGGCTCAAGCGACCACCCTCGTAGGAGCGGCCAATTGGAATTCAGAACGCATTGAAAGAACCAATCAGAAGCTAGTTTGTAAATATCGCACGTCACCCTGCACGTACTCACAATCGGCATCTACGTTAAAGATCTCCGTACGTGTTTTGTACGTCTCTTTTTAAGCGTGGAGCGCGTCTCTTCTATGTAGAAGTGCTATACGTCTCTTTTTGAGTGGATATTCAAGTGTTTGAAACATCTCGGAAACGTTAGATATCTTCAATATGTCTTTAGTTACTCTGGAACCAACCGCCTTGTGAAATCAAACGGAAACGTAGTCAACATTGGATCTTCTGTAGACTCAGCAACCAGCCACAGAGGGCCAGGCTGATCAGTCTACTGCTGGTCGGCTTCCAGCAAACAACCATACAGTTTCGTTACGTCAAGTCCAATCCGAACAATTACCAAAGTATCTCATTCAAAATTTAGCAAAGTGCTGTACTGAAAACGACAGCAATACCTCAAAATGATTCAATACCTCAAAAGGATTAATTGCTGTAAAGCATTCAGAAAATTGATGGCCAACGAGCAACGGCAATTTGATTTTAATTACCAATGACAGGTCCTGAAACAGAGGGTGGTCAAAACAGACATCGACTGGCTCTCCACGCGTCCGGGTCTAGGTTACTATAGGATATGAGTAGCATGTACATCCTAGCATACAGAATAGGAAGTAGGGCTCTAAGCCAGCAACAACTCAAATGTCCTTCAATCCTCATCACAGTTGATCAATAGGGATGATAACTTTGGAATCTTTCTTGCATGTAGAAAGAACTTAGGGAAAGATTTTCTCCGTGTAATCTGTCATTCAAGAAAGTGGTTATATTAATGCGGCTGTTGAAATATCAGAAAATTTAGGATATCAAGTACCAGTTAATACCGAAATACAAACATCTGTCACAAATTCGGAGATGATGCATTAAGGTCTCATACTTTCGGATCATCGCACGCCTGAATTTTTTATTCTTGTGTCATACAATCGGATTCCCGGGCACTGCTGGTTGCCGTATACGGAATCCGTTCAATTTTATATTGAACCTTACTGTAAATTTTTAAGTATTTCTGACAGTGTAGCAAACCATATTTCCGCTGCACTCATGTATAAGAAGTTTATAAACACAGTTCCATTATTACTGTACTTATTTAGTAATTCGAACTGCAGATAAATGTCCTCCATTTTTCCCTATAATTTTTTAAAACTAGTATCACCAACATATATTATTGTTGAACCTTCATCCAGTACCGAGAAACATAGCAAATTAAATATGAAAATCCAACATCTACCTAGGTATTACATATAGTATATTATCATACATGAGGTTAACGCAGTCATATATATTGAATCACGCACCGACCATTATCGTAACTCTATCAAGCACAGGATCAGCTATATTACAAAATCAGCTACCAAACTTAAGGTCTGTCACGTATATTACAAATTCATCTACTTATTAAGCATTACGCATAGTACTTATATTACAAAGTCACCTATACCAAGCATTACGTATGTCACCTAGATTACAAAAATTATCTACGAAGCATTACGTATGTCATCTATATTAGAAAATTATCTACCAAGCATTATGTATGTCACCTATGTTACAAAATCGTCTACCAACCTTTACGTATGTCCCCTATATTACAAAAAGCACAGTCAATTGGAAGTATGATGATTCTTACACACTATACATTGTTACGGGCGAGGAGAGTTAATAATTAAACGGAACTCTTGCTTTTGTGTTGTGCGTTCATGCCGTTCGTCCGGATGCGGATTTTGATGGAAAGATAAGTTAAATTCATTCATACTGAAATTGTGGGTGTTATTCCCTCGCTTACGGCCTCAACGCACATCACTGACAGCTATTTAAATAGACAGAATTCTTTACGTTACAAAAATGCGAACAAACTTCAAACTCTATTCCATGTTCACCTTCTCGTCAATTTGACAGCTGACTTGAGCTTTTCTTGACTTCCCGGGTAAACTTTCCGTATAACTTTAAAATTATATGTTAAAATATCTTGCATAGTTAAATGATGGTTTCAAAGTGGGGGATATATGTGTTGTTGAAAAAGGGCTCAATGAACAAGTCTCAAAGTTAGGTTGCTCGCAGAACGCCTCTACAAACTACTCTTGAAATTTGAAGAGCGATAAGGGATTTTTGTTTCCCAAATTAACAGGTGAAAAATACAAATAGTTTACCAATTATGCTTGATAATTCGTCTCTTGAAACATGCTTCAAGAAAACGGGTAACAATAAGTAGTGTTCTGATATAATTGAGAAGATAAAACTTACGGATCAATTGAATGTAATTCAGGTGTAGTGCAGGTCTCCATTGAGTATTCTAGTAAAGGTTTTCTTAAACTGATGGTTTGCAAGGGCGTAGCAAAACGGGTTTAAAGGACTGTTCGCGTAACAGAGAAAGTAAGAAAACATGAACAGATGAACATTTGTACAATTGCACCAACTTTCTGCAATAGCGATTATGTGGTACGGTGTCCAGCACGCCACGAAGCACCCAAGTATGACGGAGATGGTCCTCAGAGCTTTGTTGGCTCTGTTTTCGGACTTGGACCGTTGTCTTATATGAGCGTCCTTTTTCTTTTTCTTTTTCAAACTCCTGATGGACTTGGCGATGCTTTTCTTTGAGTCTTTGAGGGAACTTCTCAAAGAGCTTTGGGCCTCCGAGGTTCCTGGTCGACCCATGACAGAACTTCGCTCGTTGCCCCCGACAGATGAGGATTCCGTTTTGGCCACGCATGTTTTGGTTTTATTCGAATGTACGTTGTGGGTGGTAATCAACTGATTTAAAGCTGACGCCACTCTAGAGCCAGACCCTTTTTGTTCATTATTCTCTGCTCTGGGTCTCCCTGATGAGTTGAGGTCGGATTGTAAATACTGGACAGTGGTACTGAAACTCGTGTTTGATGGGCTGCTTGTACTGTCGATCGAAGATCTACCGATCGGAAGAGTGCCCGGCATCTGCTGAACCAAGGGAGGTATTTTAATCAGAGAATTGGCCGAGTCACTGTCTCCTATTTTAGTGACTGCGGTGCACGTGTGAATGATGGATGTGACTACCACATCTGTTGAATGTTCGGAGGACTCTCGACCTCCTAATTCATCTATGTCATCACCATCATCCAAACTCAAGTCAAGATCTTCGTCTTCCGAATTAAAGTGAATTTTGTTGGTTCTTTTAAGGAGGCATCTAGCGCTACTAAGGATGGGTGTACTAGTAATAGGTGTTGGTGTTACAGGTAAAGAATTACTGTGCTTTCGACCTCCATCTACATTAAGATTGACAGTCAGTTTATCATTTAAGGTTTCTATACTATCACGCTTACTGTTTCTTCGAAACTTGATATTAGAGACGCCACTTATACTACGACACAGAGAATCAAAGCTATTAGATTTTTCTACAACATTAGAGCTTTTCTTATCTTCCTTACAAAGATCTATAGAGTTTTTCGACACTTTCGACTTCTGCGAAGCCTCACTACATGCTGTCCGGGCAGAAACTTCAGACCCAGCCGAGTGCACGGATACCCTGCGAGAGTCGGAGGACAATACTGACGACTGATCCATAAAGTTAAGTTTGCCTGAATCGAGCCCTGTTAACACATCATATGCTACAGGATGGGCGAGATTGAGGCAGGAAGACGTGTGTGATGCGGGGGCACTAGCGGAGCTCTTGGGACCACTTCCGTCTTCCGCTTTCCCGGCAGACGACGAAGTCGCCGACCACGGAGATACAGAAGGACAAGTCTGGTCCGTGGGAGTGGAAGAGGCTATTGGAACTATAGCTACTACATCGCTTAAAGGCAAGTTTTTGGGAGGGGACGAAGACGACGATTCAGTTTTAGCAGGGTCATTCAAAATTACGCGACTAACTTCGGTGTCACATAGATTTTTCATTGGATTTTCTCCTACAGGAGATATTGGTTCTTTCACGGGCCCAGAGGATGGCTTTTTGCTTGCATTCTTCTTTCCAAAAAAATTTCTCGGAGGAACAGGGGGAGGAACGCCTGAGCCTGGCCTTTTTGTTGTGTCTAAAACTCCTTGCTCGGGAATTTTAGGCAACGCTTCAGCGATGATGCTGGTTGTCCTCCTCCCTGTAGGGGTCTCTCTTGTTTCTATTGCTTCTCTGCTGCTTGGTTTCATTTGAATGACTGGAAACTGATTGCTGTCTTCATCTGAGTCAAATGTTGGACTGCTCGAACGATCAGAGCGTTCTGCATCTTTTTTAACACCTGATATCGAAGTATCGTCTGCTTTTTTATTATTCCCATACGAAGAACTTTGACCTGTTGTTCCTATGGAAGATGAGCTCTCTTTCTGTTGTCTATTTCCATCCTCAGCTTTGTTGTTGGCATGGTGCAGCATTGTTGAAATCATCAAAGGATTTTCGTGCGGTGCCGACTGGTTCTTGGCGACGCCGAAACCAGCTGTCCTGCCGGCCATTCCTGCCATTCCTCCAGCGCTCAAAGCCACGAGCGTTTGCATCTTTCTGTGCTTAGCCTCTGATTTCTTTTGCATGTCATACGCTGTTTTGTATATACCGGCATACAGGATAATCAGTACAACGAGGGTCACCCAGTAATATGTGACGATCAAAGCTGTATTGAATATAGGATCTCTTAGAAACTGAACCTCGCACTCTTGCTCCTTTAGCATCCTCTTGCCCACGAAATGCTCCCAGCCAAAAATACTCGTGAAGAACAGCAGAGCCGGTATGATCCAGGTAATGGCTACCATTACTAGCACTTTTCTTCTCGTTCTCCACGTTCTGTATTTGGTGGCAATCTTGACGGAGCAGAACCTGTCGATGGTGATGAGGAGAACGGTGTACTGGGACACCAAACACACAGTGTAGTCCACCGACAGCCACAAATCACAGAGCACGGGGCCCAAAGTCCATTCCTGCATGAGGACGTACACCGTGTAAAAAGGCATAGAGACGGAACCTATTAGCAGGTCTGTCACTGCCAGAGATGCGATGAAGTAATTCGAAGGTTGCCGAATTGCTCTCTCAACGATGAAGCTCAGAATGACGAGGATGTTGCCACTGACTGTCAAAATGATGCTGAGACTGCAAAAAATAGCCACTGCAACCGTCTGCCAGAGCTCCAGAGGCGGCAAAATAGTGTTTGTATCGTTGAAATCAGAAGAGGGAAAAGTGCCGTTAATCGGAGAGCTGTCCATCACGAGTGGACCTGTGTCGTTGTCGGAGGAAGCGTAGGAAATCGGAATAGGGGAGGGAGAAACGCTCGACGAAAACGAAATTGCGTCGGCCAGCATCGCGCGAGTGGTGGAATTATTCCCCTCCATGAATCTCGTGGGGGGGAAGTAGTGTTCTCTAGGAAGTAATCTTGGCAAATGATTTCTCCGCCGCAGGAAATTAGCTGTGGCGTTCAGCTCTCGTAGACTTTTGAATGGAGCGACGTCGAGGGACGAGTTGTAGCTTAGCGGGGGCGCTGGTGAACTGAGACCTCTGTTGTGAGGGTCATGTGCCGGGTCTGGCATTACGATGAATGTTCCTTATCTCGTATATTGTCTTCCCATTTGATCCAAAACATACCCTTTCGAAAGAATTGTGGCGTCAGTTAGATGTTGAATCAAATGGATTGAAATACCAACTGGAGCACAGCTTCAATAACCATCACAAGCTCTCCGGAAGAAGAGAAGCATCAAAGAATAGCATCTCAATCGTAGAAGTGCTGTGATGGCTAAATTCATTTGTCAATCAGTGTAAAGCTTTGATAATCACTACATTTATTTGAAAAATTGGTGCTATATAAACCATTTACTTCCGAATAATTAAGATTTATTGAACATTGATATGAATGCCTAGAATTTAACGTTACGTGCACTGTTCCTCCTTCAAACGGCATGAAACGAAACAACATGCATATAAAAAATTAGACACTGGAGGGCTTAGGCGTTGATTTATCTTAAAGTTCTTTAGTTAAAGTAAAACTGGAGGAAGAACATTGCGCTGCACATTCACACGGAAACTGTGTCACGCAGCATCGAATTCCACGTATTGATCGCCTCTCTCAAACCTGAAATATGAATGTGATCGGTGCTACTGTACTGATGAGCTGATAATTGGGCGGTCCTAAATTCGCATCGAAATGTTGCGTAGGGACTGACGTGTCTTAAATGACACCGCGTATTGTAACAGAAGCTGTTTCGCAAGTTGTGTCGGGTTCCATAAATCGTGGCGGGGCCGTTAAAGCTGTGGCAGAGCATCGACTTGAAGCTGTTGAAGTAGCAACTTCAAGGACTATGGAGACTCACAATCCAACTTTAAGCACTTGAATAAACATGGGCCACGACAATACACACGGCATGCACAGGCAAACGTGTCTTCCGGAAAAACTGCATGCTGCTGGACAGAGGAGGGATGACGTTGAAGGTCTTGCTGCTGTGGGTTTGCTGCCGTCGCATTGGCTGCTAGGGCGCCTTTCGATGATGTTTTTTAACCATCAAGTCGTTGTAAATTTGCGAATGTTTCAAGCCTTCGCTGAAGTCAGGCCATTCTCTTCGTTTCCCAGCGGTTGACACCTGTAAAAGAAAAGGCGAATCAGTAAATGAAGAAAACCTTGATGCACAAAATTTTGCAAAGCATTGTTGTAGCTCGTTTACTTTAGTATCTCAGTATACCGATTGCCGCTCGTCGCAGAATTCTGGTAGGGTTTTGCAGCGTGCGTCGTTTGGGTCAATGGGAAATTAATAGATTCGTGAAAACTGAAGAGGTGTTTTTGGAAACTTCACCCTTCGCGATTTGTTTTTTAATCGAAACTTTCGTCAACTTTAACGAAGAACCCCAACCACATGTGAGTAAATTAGAATTTACACCCATATATTATTTATGCTGCATTATATACCACACTATACAGTGCTACACTTTAGATCCATAGATTTAGATGCTCGTGAGCATTTGTCAGTCTATAACTACTGTATTTAAAATATGTGTACACAGAGACCCGTTGGAGTTCAAAATCCGTCTGCCAACAAGGAGTCAAAACTCCTTATCATTCCAAAAAACGCGTCGATTTTGAATTCCCACATGCTTAAAAAATACACGTGTATTAGTTTTTCCCACTCTAGCAAGCTACCCTAAGGACAAGAACAATGGTGAGCAGTAAGTTTGTTCTATTTCGTTAAGATACTAGGGTTGCTGTTCAACTTTTCGACGTTCGAACATGTCGGCCTCCGGTTCACAAGAAGGCTTTTGAGAGAAGAAATCTTTGAAAATGAACGTGCCTTGCGTGAGTTCGATGACTGCGCGATGAGAAGGAACATTTGCCTGTCAGCCCATCACCGCGAAATAATTTTGTCGAGAAGGCTGCAATTAGCCACGCACGAAGAACTAGCTACAACCTATGACATTCATGTAACAAGGCTGCGGTTAGTTTTGTACAAGAAAATAACTGCAGCCTTGTAAATTCTTGTAACAAGGGTGCATTTAACTTTGTGCGAAAAACTAACTGCAGTCATTTACATTCACGCAACAAGGTTGCATTTAGCATTCTACGAATAAGTAGTCGCAGCCTTTTGTATTCTAGTAACTGAATTTCAGTTGTAACGAAAAACTAGCAACCTCCTTCTGAAAGCGGATTTTGGAATCCCTTGAGGGTTTAGACGGTAAAGTGTTAGCATAGTCTCATTTATTTGACTTATTCCGATAATCACGTATTTTATATCACGTACATGTGACTTTGAACAGTCCGAATATACGCCAAAAAACACGTTGACAATCGCATACCCCGTTTTCATCAATCACTCAGAGTATGGAAAATTAAAATTTAAACTTGCCGCAGTGAAACTGAATTTCATGAACTCCGTTAAAATT
The DNA here is from genome assembly GCA_014899125.1 of Orchestia grillus. Taxonomy (NCBI): domain Eukaryota; kingdom Metazoa; phylum Arthropoda; class Malacostraca; order Amphipoda; family Talitridae; genus Orchestia; species Orchestia grillus. The sequence goes on along the minus strand of VOMN01130778.1, from coordinate 6,189 downwards.
AAGAGACATGCTGTGAATTTATGTTCAATCGACCAGTTCTTCATCAATCATCAGTCATCAATCGCTTTCTACGCAAGCGTCCACTCAATGATTTCAGCTAGAAATATTTAGCCGTGAAAATTCCTGAAACAAAAAGGTACTTTGGCAGAGTCTCGTCTCATTCTCTAACACGTGCAAATTCCGTGCCGCTGGGCGTGAATGAGGAGGCACGAAAGCCTGCAGCGCAAGCGGAGCTTTTAAAACGTCAGTTGTCATGCGATAGTCGTTACCATGCAGCAAATGGATTGATTTGTGAAAACTGAAGCGAAGTTTGTGGAAACTTTTTCCTAAGCGTTTTATTTTTTAATCGGACCTATTGTTAACTTTAATGAAGAACTTTAACCAAGCATATACCTTACGCTAGCACGTATAACTCGTCAAACACACGTCGACATTACCGATTCGCAGCTCGATTGATGTAAGGATTGAAAGTAAAGTTGTTACTTTATTTAATAGAAGTTGATACGTGAGTCGCTTGTTGGTAGAGGTTTGTAAAAGTGTAAAGTCAGAGCCATCAAGAATTCTGTACAGCTCTTGATAAGAAGTACGTGTTTTTGTTCTAGCATGCCATCGCCTGTTGAATAAATAATTTACTCATACGAGGGTGATTCAACTGAACGTATCAACGTTAAGCAAAGCTATGCAATATAGAGCAAATTTTGTTTTAACGGTTAATACTCAAGCGCTGTGCCGTGTTTGCTGGGCTGTAGTCCTGCACGACGGCTAATTTCGAACAGCATCGAAAATATTTCTTCGGACCGCCGACGTTCTCACAAACCGAAGAACCACGCAATTTATTTATGCTTAATTTATTTACACGCTGTGAAGGTATTGTGTTATTAAGCTCCTTGAACCTAATCTTTTTGAAACCGTGACGTTCTTTCCTCACCGAGAAAAGTTGACTGTGTAGCAAAGGAAATGGTATTATGATGTTCATTTTGCTTGTACGTGCACAGGGTGTTGGATATGAAGTATTACCACCACTGTTCATTAAATATTTCGTCAATGTGACTTAATTTATTTTCTAAGTTTGTAACTAACGTCAGTGACGTATTTACGAGGTAATTGTGGCCCGAGATTGCGGGTAACCACAGTAGTGAAGCCTGCGACAGGAGCGATCACCGCGCCCATTCAAGGGTAGGCCGAGTGTTCCTTGTGCCTGCGCAGGCCGGCACAAATTTTTGGCAGACACAATACACTCGACTTCATATCGAGATATTGGGTTGTTTTGGGTCTTTTGTCAATATTGTACTCGAGAAATGTAAGCATAGCCCTGAGTGACTAGTGGGGAGAGTGAATACTTCTTAGAACTAAGTGATCTTCAAATTTAATACGAAATAAATTGATTAAAATTGACTGGTTTCATTCTATTATTAACCATTTTTCCATCACAACTTCAACCATTTCCTAGCTTTAATCCTAACTGTAGTGTGTATCTCAGTTTTCAGCTTGATGCTTAGAGCTGCATCGAGTTAAGCCCTGGCTCAAAATCTCCCTCATTTCTAATCCAAAGCTAAACGGTAAATCTGAATAACCATGAACAAGTTTTCTAACTAACCAACAACCCTGCTGGACAGTTATGGTAGTCAGTCCTAATTGAAAACTCAAGCGCAAGGAATTATTTATACCAGAAAAAATGAACAAAAAATTCATAATGATTGAAAATATTGTTTTTGCAAAGCTGTGGATATGCTACAGGAGTTTTTAAATAAATAACTGGCTCATCACGTATGATAAAAGAGCATTGGTACGGATTGAACATTCCTACTAACCAACATTTTTCGCACTTTTTCTGAAGAAATATACATAGAATTATTCACTTCCCCTGCCACTTTGCAGCGCAATCGAGCACCGCAGTGCAGCGCAATCGAGCACCGCAGTGCAATGCAATCGAGCACCGCAGTGCAGCGCAATCGAGCACCCCAGTGCAGCGCAATCGAGCACCGCAGTGCAGCGCAATCGAGCACCGCAGTGCAGCGCAATCGAGCACCGCAGTGCAATGCAATCGAGCACCGCAGTGCAGCGCAATCGAGCACCACAGTGCAACGCAATCGAGCACCGCAGTGCAGCGCAATCGAGCACCGCAGTGCAGTGCAATCGAGCACCGCAGTGCAATGCAATCGAGCACCGCAGTGTAGTGCAATCGAGCACCACAGTGCAGTGCAATCGAGCACCACAGTGCAATGCAATCGAGCACCACAGTGCAGTGCAATCGAGCACCACAGTGCAGTACGACACTGCAGCGTTACACAGCGGTACCGTAACCGCTTCGTTAACCCAAGTAAAGCCAATTTTGAAAGTTCGTTCTTTTAAAGTTCGTTGTACTTGGAATAATTTATTCATAGGTGAGGTAATGAGACTGCATGTGAACCTTAACGAACGCTGAGTTCAATAGAGGAGCTGCCAAATGACCTTTTTAAAAGTGATAGTGAAAAGAATTGAGCAGGGGATTCGGGATTGACTCCGTTGGAGTGCTTTAAGAATATCATCATTATCTGAAACAAACGAATAAGGGAAGGATCATTGTCGTACCATGAAATGGTCACTGACGTGCCATGAAATGGTCACTGTCGTGCCATGAAATGGTAACTGACGTGCCAGGAAATGGTCACTGTCGTGCCAGGAAATGGTCACTGTCGTGTCAGGAAATGGTCACTGTCGTGCCAGGAAATGGTCACTGTCATGCCAGGAAATGGTCACTGTCGTGCCAGAAAATGGTCACTGTCGTGCCAGGAAATTGTCACTGTCATGCCAGGAAATGGTCACTGTCGTGCCAGGAAATTTATATTTTTGTGCGGGAAATCACAAGGAAAATAAACCCAGACGATTTTAAAAAGTTGACGAAAATTTTGAATATTTTAGCAGCTGCAAGTGCAGGTTGGATCGTTGATTAAAGCGTAATAACGAATGACTGCGCTGTGCTTCTGCTATCATACATTTGTTATTTCTCTGGTGTTCTTTTTATATGAAAACTTTTTAAACATGCTTCTGTTGCTTATTTATAACAAGAAATGCCTCATTTTGTTTTCTCTCACGCGTAAATTACGACTAACTCAGAGCTTTAAGAGCGGAAATCTGGAGCCTCAGAAAATCTCATAACGTAAAATTTCTGTGCCCCTACTTCTCAAATGTGGCTCTCTTAAATAGAGGAACGAAAAAAGGATGGAACGATCCTGCACCTGTCAGTAGACGTGAAGGATTTTCGTAAAAAAAATGCAGGTATGTTCAAAACATCTCAGACAAGTTGCTTTTCGCTTGCAATGGCCTCTCGTTCAAGGGAATCTCACCAAGCTTTTCAATTTTTGCACCACAGATGAACAAAATCGCATCTAAGATGTTATTCGCCAACGCTTCAATCGAACACGGTACTTCGTTTCAAGAACATATGTTTATTTCAGTCACGCATCACGGAACAATTCAGAACGCCAGAATAGTCTGATCTTCAGAGACCGCCGTGCAGGAGCCCCTCATCTCTCTCTCTACAGTCGTCGTGTGATGCAGATTTATTTGATTTGTCCTGCTTGACAGGTTCTGTCTCTCAGCAAATATGTATTACTACCAGTCATAAAATATATTTGTGTCTTCACAAATGAATGTACTAAATCTGGAAACTCGCGTGCTCTTCGTGAATCGAACTTTGGACTCAGTCAAAGGTTATAGAGCCTCTCGAGATTAAATCTTTTGAAATAAGATTTTGATTTAGTGCTTCTCTCTTGTAAAGCGTGAGAGACGTTTGGACGTACTCTATGCATGAAAAACATTCTTCACGGTATATTTCCGGGGGAAATTTTTATTTTTTGGACGTAAATACAGTCGACATATTTTTCATTCTCAATCCTGAACTTTGAGACGCGTTTCTGTTCACAACACTGCTTGAATTTTTCGCCGAAGTATCTATAATCTCCTGAAATTTTATCCCTCAAGTTGTTTTATCAATTTAGTAATAAATTTAACATACTGATGGGCGACGAAAGTGTTCGACTGGGCACGGAAGATTACTGGCCAAGGCACCAGCTCGTGCGGGCTGTGAATGCGAGACCTGACAACTTCATGCAAGTCTGGCGCTTGGTTTTGATCAGGCTGTGTAGCGCGACTAGTGCTGCAGGACCTCCACGGAGGTGCAGACAGAGATGGAAAGCTTGGAATTATTTTATCCATTGTTACTGCACGTGAATGTTTACAGTATGAATACCTACCTGTATGGCACACGGAGTTGCTTTTGAATATTTTATTCCTTGTTACTGTACGCGAGCATATCAAGTATGAACACCCACCTGTATGACACAGGGAATATCTGTTGCCTTTGAATATCTTATTCCTTGTTACTGCAATCAAACGTATCATACAAGACTTCTTGGGGAGTACAGACGCTGAGTATATGTACGAATACAAATGCATACGTAAACATGAGTACTCTCGGGTGTGCTGTTGAGTATAAGCCTCACTCGAACGTCACGTGATGTACACGAACTGTGTACTCACGACTAACGCACACACGTGCAAGTATACGCGCGTACACATTGTGTATGCTGGTACTCATTCGGGGTATCTAGTGGGCTCCAGTTACTGTATATAGCCTGTACACTGCATAATGATAATATCAATTGTAATATTGGTTGGTAACAGAATATAAAGGAGTAATAGGATCAATAAGGGTGAGTATGTACGATAACGATACCATAGAATCTACCTGAAATCAGCAGGGATCACCGTTCTTGCGCTCATCTAACACGGTGTGCAACACATTGTGCACATGTTGCACAGTACATAACACATAGTGTTACACAGTGGGCACCACATATAGCACATATTGCACAGTACACAACATGCGCACGTGCTGCACAGTACACAGCGCAATTTGCATGTGTTGCACAGTATACAACATGTGCACGTGTTGCACAGTATACAGCACAGTGTGCATGTGTTGCACAGTATACAACATGTGCAGGTGTTGCACAGTACACAGCACAGTGTGCATGTGTTGCACAGTATACGACATGTGCACGTGTTGCACAGCGGGCACCGTATGCAGACGCGCTGCACACTCGTGCGCAGTATCTATCGAGCTGTTCGATCACGTGACACTAGAGATACGTTTATCGCCCTAGTCTAGATTACTTTGACTGCAGTCGACTTTTTAACATTGTGAAACTGCTTCACTATTTGGGAGAAAATTTTAAAACGAAGCCGTTCAGCGCTGTTAGTTTGTCTTGAATGCATGTGAGATTTGCGTGGTAAAGGAGACTTAAGTAAGATATCACAGTTTCTGATTGGGTGCACCGAGCTAGTCAGTTTGGCACCCTGTTGTGATCACAGCTTTTGATTGGGTGCACCGAACTTGTCTGTTTGGCACCCTGTTGTGATCATAGCTTTTGATTGGGTGCACCGAACTTGTCTGTTTGGCACCGTGATGTGATCACAGCTTCTGATTGGGTGCACCGAACTTGTCTGTTTGGCACCCTGTTGTGATCACAGCTTTTGATTGGGTGCACCGAAATTGTCTGTTTGGCCCCCTGTTGTGACCACAGCTTCTGATTGGGTGTACCGAGCTTGTCAGTTGGCACCCTGTTGTGATCACAGCTTCTGATTGGGTGCCACCGAGCTTGTCATTTGGCACCCTGTTGTGATCACAGCTTCTGATTGAGTGCCACCCAGTTTGTCAGTTGGCACCCTGTTGTAATCACAACTTTTAATTCGCTAGAATGAGGGACTCCCAGGCTTAACCTTGAAGAGTTAACTTTTGAAGCCCAAGTTGTTTTGTATACATATTTACTTAATCATTTCTCGAACTGACCAGTTTTCCAGTAAAATCATTTGTAGGGTGAAAAGCAAAACTTACGAACTCACTCTGTCGAAGAACGAGAATGCGTGAATGTACAGTTGTAGTAAGAAATCCGAGTGAAGCTTAAAAATTTGACAACTCGGACAAAACTTCTTTAACATTCGAAAAGTTTTTTAAACACATTAGGGAGCACGCATGCACACTCTAACCAGTCCCCCAGCGTAATCTGCGTGCACCCTCAAGTCTGCACGGGGGGACTGCGCTGTGCATGGTGGTGCTAGGGGACACCGCCGCTACAAGATGGTGCTGCACTGCAACCCACCACTGCTGGAGCACTGCTGGAGCACTGCTGGAGCACTGCTGGAGCA
>VOMN01130770.1:0-18633 GCA_014899125.1 Orchestia grillus | reverse complement strand
CTGGTGGGCCGAGTTGTCCCGTGGGGAGAGGGAGGACTGGTGGGCCGAGTTGTCCTGTGGGGAGAGGGAGGACTGGTGGGCCGCGTTCGATATTTTCTTATTTGTTTGAACTCGAATTAGTAGACTCAGTAGGTTGTAGAAACGTTGGAGACTGTAACAAATAATTTGGGTGTCTTTGTATTAGTGTTAGAATGACGGTCGAAGAGAGCTCCTCATATGCGATATGTTGGCCTAAACTTCTACGGGCTGTTTTCTTTTTGTTGTCTTTTCAGGGTGATTCCTACATCATCAATTTTGACGTCTAAGAACCGAAACTCTACGTTTATATGTCCTTGGAAGCAGGTGTCGATATTTTTGGTCAACGGTCACTGTACCGCCTACTGCAGCAAGTGCCCCTTAGGGCACATTTTGCTCGTATTAGTCGTCTTACTGATTGATATTTTCCTCGCTTAAAGTACTTTTGCCTTCTATACTCGTTTTAATTTTTTATCTAATTTACCTTTTTTTCCCTATACTGCTTTTTTCCAATTGAATTTTTTTTAAAGACTCGAAGTTCAGGCTCAAAATTTTAGGAAAGACCCCATAGTTATAGGTATTATTTATTTCAGCTTTCTTGTAGTAGCTAAGTATTTTCCCCCCACGGCGTGATTATCTTTTAGTTATCTTTTCTATCTCTGTTTTATTTTAAGATAATCTTCATTAATCAAAGCATAAGATTCGAGCAAGAATAATAGAATTTTATAGTACGATGATATTAAAATTCTGTGTTTCATTTTTAGCTCTAGCTGATCGTCTGAATGTCTGCCTGCTAGTGCGCTTCGTGTCCGCCTGCTGCTCCAGTTCCGTGCTCTCGTTTGTGTGGCACTGCTTGTTCACCGTCCCTGATTGCCTTAATTGGGGAAACTGCAGTCAAAACTTTAGCATAATTTCAGAAATGAATAACACAATAGTAAAATTATACAACTGTAATAATTTAGAGTAATAAGTGATGACCATGGCTGCAGGCTACACGGACTGGCGGCGCCAGTGTCAGCTGTCCGTGCCCGAGACGTTTGACGACCTCGCCCCTGTGATGGCCGACCCCTGCGTCAGAGAGAAGCTGCTCGAGCTCTACGGCCACCCTGGTCTGTTGTGTGAGCTGGTCCCGGTGGGGTGCTGCTAGATGACTGCCGGTGTTGTGTTGTCGTGTCACCTGATAGAATAGGTGATGTCACCTGTTGTGTGGTCGTGTCACCTGATAGAATAGAGGGCCTCCCCTTCGTTTCAGGAGACAGAATAGGGCCATCCGAGGTGCACTGTGTTACTTATAAGTTTTCGTACGTTTGCTCTCGTTTTAATAAACTTTTTTGCAAGAACTTTATCTTCAATGACTGATAAACCCCTCACAAATAACATTTTCACCAAAACTGTCTTCACATTCCGTGAACAGTAACAACGTTATACCTTCTTGCTAAAGCCGTGGCTGGCAGCATAACATTTATGTATCAATGTACACAATTTCAAACCTACCCTATGCACACTTTACACTTCAATTGAAATCACGAATGATTTGCATTCCCAAAACATCATTTTTTTTAGTTTTTCCTAAATATTCTCCCATGATGGTCAAGTCTAGAAGTGCTCTTAAAGTAACCTGGAGGACACTAGAGGAAGTGATATATCTTGTCTCGTCTCTAATTTCTTCGTGAAATAAAGCAACAACATTTCCTACTAAATCTGTCGTGGGTTTGGCAGGTAATGTGGACCTGTGGGTGGGAGCGCTGCTGGAAGACCCGGTCAAGGGGGGACGCGTGGGGCCCCTGCTGGCCTGTCTCCTGCTCGAGCAGTTCACCCGGCTCAGGAATGGGGACCGGTTAGTTAGTCCTGCTCTTACTGTCAAAGTTATTTATCTTTTGTCGTTGTGAACTATGTACCGTGAGTCATTTAAATCAATTTGCAATGTCAAATATCTATTTGTTTGTGCTTGCTTTGGACCGTTGCTTATCGTATTATGGGGATTCTTGCTTTACAAAGAAGATAAATGTAGATAATAGGACAAGCTTTAGCCTTTTTCTTGTATTTTTCTCATTTTTTAAATGCATCTTTCGTGCAATAGTTTAGTACCGAGTTATTTGAAAAATTTAGGCTGAAACGTATGAGCAGGTTCCTATTTCTCTTGCCCTTCCTGCCTTTTCACTTTTAAACATTAATATTTCACTTTATTTTTGAATTAACGACATGAAAGGATATGCTTTTTGCTCCTTTTTCCCAAAAAACTGGATATAGTTGCCGGAGACGTGACGGAGGAGACGTTTGTCTCTCTGTGTAGCAGCACTGATTCACGGGTACAAATTTTGATCTGTTTCGTGTATGATACCGTGGGAATTCAAGAGAAAATTCGAGCGCTTGCTGTGGTTTAACCGTTCTTCTTGTCATGTTAGTTGTAGTTCATGTTCCTTAACTTCTCGAATGTGCAGAGAACAATTTTTAAAGCTTTCCAATTTTGCGTTTATGTGACGGTTATGAATCACGAAGTAAAAGTTATTATTTGTGCTGGAGTGATCGTAGTTTTAAACTGATAGTCAAGTGTCAAATATCCTTCTATAAAATCTACGGGTATTATGCCTAGAGCTGTTTATTCTTTTACGTGCGAGTTAAGGCAAAGGCTACTCCGAATCTGTATGGCCCACTTGCCGTCTGCTCTGCCATGCGTCAGCTAGGTCACTTCTCTCGTGTGAAGATTTAGTAATAATTATCTCTGTATTTCAGATTCTGGTACGAACATCCGTCTGTGTTCAAGCCCGAGCAGCTGGACCAGATCAAGAGGGTGACATTAGGCAGGGTGCTGTGCGACAATGGCGACGATATCCGTGACGTCACTAAAGACGTGTTCGTTCTTCCTCACCTGCAAACGCCATCCTTCGTGCCCTGCTCCGAGCTGCCTCACGTCCACCTCAGATTCTGGGCCGAGTGCTGCAAAGGTTGTTCACCTCTCAACAGCTAATTTAACGACACAACAGTTTGGGTCTATGAACAATACTTGCATTAGTCCTCTGCGATCCAATGATGTTCCTCGGTGACAATACCATTTTTTTTACTTGATTGATAATGTTGAGTTCAAATTATGGACGAAAATTGATAGGCAGACATCTGCTCTATATCAAATTTACATCACTTCGCAAATAATTTCGTTTTTTGCAAAGAAAAAGGCTTTAAAGAGTTAAATGATTTAATGAATATAGAAATTCTTTCGTAGGATTGATGTTGAATAAGTTCGGTCTTCATGGTACGAGGGTACAGAAATGAAATTTTATTTCTTTATTGGAAAATTCTCCATTCGTTTTATCTTATTTTTATTATTCAATTATTTTATGTTCGTAGACTGTAGGAACGCCGGCTACTTCAACAGCCTCATCCGCACCCCGGGCCTCCGCCTGCGCCGCTCTGTCGAGGACCAGAGCTACGTGGAGGAACACCAAGACGCCCTCGCCCTCCAGCAACCACGAACGACTCGACTTGAAGGGCACTACGACTTGTACGATACTTCTGCCTTCAACGCCTCGTCTAATTCATTCCGTGTTAGGAGACCTGTTGTTGATGTCCACCACGAACTTATACAAGATTTCCATAGAAACAATAAATTGAACTTTGGTTCTGCTGAACTTGAGCAACTTCTTTCCACTGGGGAGGAGAACAACGCCCAGGTCGAGTCCCACCAGCAGTTTGGTTTCAAAACTCTCCAGAAAGAAAGTGAGCCTTCGCCTTTCCTCTCCCGCAACATAGCAAAGGATATTAGCTTCTCTAACGGTGAGTTTGCCGGCAATGATGAATTTCTGCTGTGGCTTCTTTGTACTTATTTTACTGAGAACATGATCGTCATTTTGTGAATTTTTGCGTTAGTGTGAAAAAATGGTACATTGTCTCTTTATCTGAGTGAAGCTAAATTTAAGTTCTAGATATTTGTTTTACAGTTCTTTTCTTATCATATCACCCTGCTCATTCATATACATATATGTACAGTGCCTGGATATAAGTATTTACAAAACCCTATTTTTGATAAAGTTTGAAAATTTTGCGCTCTGGCTTAGGGTAAAGAGTGCTAGTACTTCAGAGAACATGTATTTACCAGAATATTTGAAGAGAACACAGCCAATTTATTGACAAACGGAAAATCAACCAAGGTCTAGTAGCCATAGTTTTATCTCAATGTCTTGGAATTCTTAAGAGTAGTTACTAAATCAAAATTTGAGGAAACATTTAATGTTTGGATGTGATATTTCTAACATTGAAATTTTTTCACTGTTTTAAATCAAAAATTCTAGTAATCTGCTTATTGAATTTTGTTAAATACATACAAACTGCAACAAGCTTGCCTTGGTGTTTTGTATTCAGAGGTGTGATAAAAAAGATAACGTGTGGCCACACCAAGATGCTATAATAGCTCCTGAAACATCGGCACAGTAAAATTAACGTTTAATCGTAAACAAAAAGATTACTGAAATTATTGCATCCTTCTTTTACTGCTTAGATACAGTACGTTGAAACCTAGTTTTACTGAATGACCCATTCCAGAAAGTCAATCTGATGTGATGACTGAAACCCTCCAGGTCGAGGTATACCCAGGTCTGTAGGTCGAGAGTTGCCGGGGGTCGACAGCCCCGTCACCTTTGACCGTCCCGTCTCCGCCTTCGACCGTCCCGTCACTTCCTTCGACCGCATCCAGGACGCGTCAGCGTGAGTGGGGTGCTGCGGTGCGTGTGCGCTCTGAGATATGGGGGTGTAATTTGTGCGCCGTGTTTTATCTGATCTTAACGCAGAGGTATTTTATGAATTTATCACTCCTTCTCTTACGTACGTGCTTGTCATCGAGTCAGTAAAGCATGTTCATGTTTGCTTCAGGAAGAAATGGTCAGAGATACCTCTGAATCTAGTAACGACATTTTTTGGTTCAATCAGAATTAGACGGAATTTGGCAGTGAGATTGACGTACAAAGAGCTCATGCATCCAAGTATAAACGTCAGAGGTCATAGCGGTTATTCTGAATATGAAATGGCTTTTTTCTTAATATTTTCCTCGTTTAAAATATTTATTACGAAAGAAACTTTGTTGTATTCCGTTTATTTGAATTTTTTAGTGTTCTACTGTCTAGCTGATTTCATGTTTGGAAAAAATTTAAGGTGTATTTGTGGTATTGAGAGAGAAATTTCGTTTCAATTTTTTTTCAAATTTATCTGCTAAATTTTTAATTTCCATCGCCTTATCACTTATTGATCCATAAGTGACTCATTTTGAAAACTGTGTGATTGGATAGCAAATGAACAGTAACATACTGTGTGCATAACGAAGCACACAGTATATGCTTTGAATGCTTACGTTACATTTGAAATTTCAGGGCGAAAGACTACGTCTGTATTAGTGTTATCTTAAAGAGCAGCTGCTTATCAACAGGATAAAATGCTGCATTTTGCCTAAAAATATGTCCCCAAAATCAGATGATGAATACGGTACAATGCTAACTAACACCTTCTCTACAGAGTTTATGTAATCGAAAAACATGAATTAATTGAGCTACACTATATAAATAAATTCCATTCGTCAGAACATCTACTCGAATTTCGAGTAAACTGCCTCGTTTTTGACCATGATCCCCTCTGCTGGACTTCAATTGCGGACAGGGGAACCTGTTGAGTGTGCTCGTACGTCCTTAGTCCTGCGTAATGCTGTTACAAAGTTTTCGTTGACCATCATGGTTATGCACTGTGGCTATGAGAATCTGTAGTGGCCGAAGTACAATGTATAATATATCCAGTAGGAAATGTATTTGAAGCACAAGAATATACATTCAGTTTGTTGTTAAAAAATTGCAACCGCTATTATCGATCGTAGATTCGCAGCCTTATTTTCAGTATCAAATTTCTATTTTTGCGTTCTCATGAGCAATCGATGATTCGCTTCCGTAAATGTAATGTTGTTTCAACACTGGACGTGCTACACAACCAAGTTATAGGCTCTGATCCCCGACTCTGGTGAGCAGGCTCGTGCCTGCGTCAGACGCCGTGGAGGAGCGGATCGAAGGCGTGGAGGCGGTCGTCGAGAAGTTGTTGCATACCATGCAGCAGCTGGCGCGTAAGGTAAGGGCAGCTGGTCGGTGTACAGTGCAGCAGCTGGCGCGTAAGGTAAGGGCAGCTGGTCGGTGTACACTGCAGCAGCTGGTCGGTGTCTAATTGAGTACATCCACAGTAGAGATAGCGTCTTGATTTTACAAGCTGTTAAAATTACCCAAATACTTAAACCCCAAATGTGCAGTTATTTTTCATTGCATCCATCTTTCTGATGCAACGTTGTCGAAGAATGAATCTCAAGAGCTGTGTCAGTTAACCGCTTCGGATGAAGTGACTGCCGTTTGAGAGCTCGGAACTTCGAGCGTTCGTTTTTGGCGCGACTCGTAACCTCGTCTCACTGAACCCTCTGTGGACCTTGTCGCTCAGCCTCAGTAGTCCTGCAGTTGTTGTACAGCGTGGCTAACAATCCATGGGAATATTACCTTGTGACTTGGCAAACAAAACAAATATGGCGAGTCCAGTCGAAAAAAGTCAGCGCATAGTTTTTTATTATCTTAAGACACATGCTAGGCATAGCGGAAAGCTATTCCGCGGTGTCACAGATTTTGTAATTATTATCCCCAATTCTCGGTGGCTTCGTGATCTTTCTTGCAATTGTTGAAATTGTTTCTTGTTGGTCTCACCCGCTGCATTGATTTCCGGTTAGCTAACTAGTCTATTCTGAAACTAGAGCCCAAAGTCTCTAGCAATTAGCTAGAAAATTCGACACCAGGTCAATGCATCTATTCTATTTATCTTATGCTTCTTCAATAATTTACAAATAATAATAATTATGAAAGATAACCTTTTTTCGTGGCTGTTAAACTATTTCATTATTGCCTCTAATGAGCTATCACCAATAAAATATTCATTAATTACCAGTGCTTGAAATTATAATTTTGGTATCTAACTATAATACTATCCACTTCATGTGTGACGTTCCAGTAACCATCCTTTTTACTTAAATTATTTACACCGTAAATCAAAATCGCTCATTAGTAAACTTTGCTATGAAATAAGCTGCTAAGATGCATCAACTAGAGGGGCCCTAAACATCGAGTAATGAACATCGAGAAGCTGCTCAGCAATTGAATGCTACTCGACCTCCAGGTACTCGAGCTTACTCTGAATTTCATCTGAAAATGTTCAAAAAATAATTCATTGAACAGAAACAAAGTACTTATAGAGTAACCTACCGATTATTTTCAATTTATATCTTCAAATTTTCAGTCAACATTACAGGATATCCCTTACAACACTGATCACGTATTACATTTCTTTTATTTCATGATAAATGTTTACCTTTGCTGTGTTACTTTGCTGACACCTTCATGTGCGTGTACTGGCCCTCTGGCATTGTGAGTACTCCTGGTTGTTTTGAAATTTTCATGCTTTCGTATTTTCTCTTCCTTATTTGCAGGATTATTCAACTTCATATTCTATTATCAGAAAGACAAGAAAAACGATGATTATTCAAAAATGAGCTGCGTACGTTGCATGATACAGTTCAGTTAAAATCTAATACACTAATCCTGCATGAGCATTGTATGTGGAAATATCTCACCTTTTTATTTTTCTTCAATCACTTATGATGTATTCTGTTTCTGGAATATCTCTTCAATAACTATGCAATATAGGGAAATTATTGAAAGATAATTCTTCCCGTATCTGTTAAACCATTCATCATTATTATCTCTACTGAGTAACCAAGAATAAAAGATTTATTAATATTAAGTGCTAAGAAACTCTACTGAGATATGCATACTGCCATCTACTTCATATGCACTGTTCTGGTGGGCGTTATTTTCATGAAAATTATTTGGGGCCGTCAGTTAAAATCCCTCATTGAGTGGGGCCTTCGCTAGGACGGAAGTTGCAAGAATTTATCAACAAGAGCGAAGTAAAAGAATGCGAGTATTGAACAACGGCTATCTGCTGAACAACTGCATTACACTCGACGACTGGATGTCCGAACTTACTTCAAATTTCACCGCAAAAAGCCCAAAAATTAACAGAAGAGACGTTGAAGTTTTAGTTTTGATTTGACACGTCAGAGAAAAAGATGCACGTTTCTTTTCGATTTTTGCGATGACCTCAAACACAAGGCAAGGAGAGAGTGTCTCAAATCGTGGCATTGCAGATAAATCGTTCAGTGGGAACATCGACTGAGTCGTATAAGTTGCTTATCTAAGCTGTCGGACTCTTGAGTGAGGCGCGTTTCATGACAAGCAATATTAGTTTGTGGAATAAATAATGAAAGATAACTGTTTGACGTATCTGTTGAACCATTTCACTATTGTCTCTACTGAGTACTGAAAAACAAAACTTTTATAAATCAAAAGTGCTTACAAACTCAACATTGCTGGCAAAAATACCGTCCACATATTTTCTTAGGAACTGCATCTAATTCTCGATGCCGGCACACTAATCAATCTTATTTATTAGAATAAGGGACGCCCAGGATCCATATTGTAGGTTAAGATTCGTCCCTTATTCTAATAAGTAAGAAACCATGGAAGAAACATCTACGAAAATGCTGGAAAAGTTTACGAATCTTAACCTACACCAATTAGTCTATATACATATAAAAATGCGCAGTTTCTTGCTTGCTTGGTCTCGCCGTGCCCCTTATCAGCATTGCATGAGTACATGTTGCTGTACGCTGCGCTGATACGTGGCAGTGTCGTAGATAGGATACTGAATTTAGTGTTGTGAATGTGTGTTATCTAAAGGAAATTGAGTGTTTTATTTGACAGAATATGATACGACAGGATTTGGGTGACCCAGTTTGGTTACAAACAATTGATTTCAAAAAATGATGAGGAATATTTGTAACCCATGAGATGTTTCACGGGGGAAATATCATTAATTTTATTTATTCTAAGAAGTAGTACAGTCATTTTAGGCGAAGTTCCGTCAGTCCCGTCATTTTTGATGGGACGCGTGCACTAGTTTTTTGTAACAATATTGCGATATATTGTTCAACATGAATATTGTTCGAGGTAAAAGGTCTTCCCGAAGTCCTAATTTTTCTCAAGAATTTTATAACATCGCCATGTATTTCAGCGTAATTAGAGTATTACATATCATTTTCATGAACAACAGTTGACATAAAACGGAACTTGAAGGGATTACGTGTTATAAAGAATAGAATGGCTTCGTTGCTTTGCTCTCAGTATCAGGAAATAAAAACTTTACGTAGGAGACTGTGTTTAGAATACAGTATTTATTTCTACCTAATCATATGTTAACTGCTAATGTAGACTGTTATCTACAATGAAGTGGACTGTTACCTACTGAACTGTAATAATTACTCATTTCTGTTCTGCGATATTTCAGGTAGAACAGCTGGAGCAAACAGTAGCCAGTAGGAGCCGCGGGCGACAACGCCCCGCGACGTGTGTCGACAGTTCGGGGGCCACCCGCAGACTGAAGGAGACCTGGTTGCAGGACCCGTGCACCAAATGCTCTTGCCGGGTGAGCACTCTTGCCTTCATTGCTCCATGCATTTCATCTATAAGAACCGGTAGGAGTATTCAGGAAGCGTACTTCTTTCTAGCGAATATGATTCATGCTTTCACGGCCTGCTCATCAGGTTGAACGCTTGTCGATAGTTCTTATGTTTGCTGGTGTTAACGGGCTTCTGATGGCCAACATGCCGTTATGACTGCAAATATGAAAATGACAAATGCTATTTCTATGATCTGTTCTGCTGGTTTAAGTAAGCGACAGAAGCGGAGGATCGATCATTTGCCATCTAGATTATTTCAGTCTAGTACAACATTCACGGCCTTATGGTGGTGACACAACAGTCACATACGGACATTAGGGAGCTAAGATAGAACACACTGAACATGCATGCGAAGTACACGTACAATGAGCAAGCAGTTGTGCTTGTAATTAGTAGCGTCTATGCGTAGTGTACACGAACGCAGCTGTAACCAGTCGGAGCGGCCGTCGAAACGTCGTGGAATGCTTCTCTGTTGCCTCGCGCCCACGGACGGTGCAAACGGTCCCCAGGAGAGTGTGCCCGTAGTGCATCAAAGTGTCCATTTCCTTCTGTTCTGTCTCGAGTTTCTAGATTGCAGTTCATCAATGCCTCCATTTTCCTCTCATTTTCCTCGAGTTCTTAGATTGCAGTTCATCAATGCCTCCATTTTCCTGTCATCTGCCTCGAGCCTCTAGATTGTAGGATTATTAAGTTTCACCATTATACAAGGCCTCCATGTTCTCGAGCCGCTCATGTTTCTTCTCATTGAACTTTCTATAATACCAATGAAAATATCATACAACTCTTGCATTACCAAGATTTGAAGAGTTCACCTCAATCTTACATGTAGTTTACCGCCAAGACACCCGTGGGGCTGTGCGAGATGATTTTCTTTCTTTCCTTACAGAGGCGGGGCGTCAAGTGCAAGGTGATAACGTGCCCCCCCGTCTCGTGCTCCTCCCCCCGCCTCCCCTCCGGGGAATGCTGCCCCCGCTGCCTTTGATTCTCCCACAGCTCTACCAAACTTTTACTTTAATTTAAGAACATATCTTCATACAAGTAAGCGAGGGTACCGTGCATTAATACGTGGGAAATACGTATTTCGAAGGTGTATTCGAAAAGTTTTGAATCACTAGCAATTTTTTGTAAACTGTGAAAATTTAATACTATTTCTGCTGAAAAGCAATCTCTCAATTATGTACTGAAAGGTGAAGAAGTCTTACTGCCATGTTTCCTAAGTTTTGTGCTAGAACTAAGATAATCTGCGGTTCTGACCTGAAAGGCCTATTGTCTTGGAGATAAAGGTCCGCTTGATTCCTTATTTAGATTTCATTTTCGGTGGAAACCTTATTTTGCCATGGTCTTATGTACTGTATACCAAGGCATTGTTTTCTTTTCACGTGTCTACTAACATGTTATGTGTGAGTTCATCAGTGATATATTTTCCTTTTCCATACGTACATTACTATTGGGGAAACCAGCTCACAGATCACAGGCTTCCCTAAATTTTTGATAATGCAAATTTGTGACAAGTAAAATTTTACGTGATCAGAGCTCAGATGGATGAATAAAGTGTTCCCAAAGCATCACGGCTCAACTTCGTTGAGCATGGAACACTTGTTCGAAACTTGAAACACTTCATGGAATACCTACACGATTGTTCTGCTGCGAAAAATGTTCTTTTAGAATGAGGGTCTTTTTTATTTTAAACCTGAAATGCCCATTTACGTTGGGCGAACGACTTCGTATGCCGTCGCACTGCTCTCCAACACCTTCAGCCTGTGCCGTTGCTCACGTAAAAGCCAGCAGGATGCTGTGCAAAAGTTCAAGTTCCTTTTAATTTTATTTCCGCCCAAGGCATGTGTATGCAATGGGCTATGAGCCAAGTTTGAAGCATTTTTCTCTTCTCACATCTTACAGAGTTGAGTCAAGTGAGGTGTGCTTGGACGTAACGTGTCGTGCAGGCGATGCACTGAGACGTGATAACTCGCTCTCCACAAAATCTGAACTTACTGTCATTACTTAATTAACACGAATGCGTCCTCTGATAAGTCTCACTGAGTGTGCTCGACGAGCTCGTTCAGTTGTTTTCTGTATCTTTACGTGGTGCATCTAACCCATTATTTGATGAATTAAGTATATGTTCTTCCATATTTGTCAATCCATGTGCTGTACTTTGCCGTTAACCCGACGTGCTCCGTATTTTTCTTGTTTCCAATCGTAATACTCACACTTGCAATCTTCAGTAGACTTAGGCAAGCTCTCTGTTATTCACTAGCTTTTATGGTTTGAGTTCTTCATAAAACTTGAATAATTATTTTTAATTCGACATACCCGTGGCATTCAATAGGTTGAAGCTGAGTAGACCGCCTGTGTTGCCAGTAGGTCTGAATGAATATTTTTCCGATAGTTTTTTGGCTTATGATCTTTGGTTTAAAATATGATAGACGTATTCAAGTTGCCAAAGAATAATGGAACAATCTTATATTTAGACAACTTCTCACACTGTATCTTTTATTTTTTGCTGGCTTCTGATAGCTCTCGTTGAAATATTTGTAACGGTCAGGGTTCTTTATGAAAAATAATTGTTTTAACGCGGCTCATCGACCTTCTTCCTTTGATGAGTTTTTATGCTGTGGTCTGAAGTAGCTACTTGTTATGTAAATTATGACTAAGAACTTCACCATGAAGTTATCCTTTTATGAATGACTAATAATTTCATTCTATAGCAGGAGAATAGCCAAGCATTTAAGCTCGTTCAGGTAGAGTGACCTATTCTGTTTTGTCGCTGAGTGTTTTGAGCTGCGCAACTGAGCTCCGTTACTCTGAACACCATCTCACGTTAAACTAGATTTGGTTTCGAGTTTGCCTTGTGTTACTCAGGACTTGTTCTCAGCTACGGAGAAGGTGGAGGTGCTCACCCTGAACTACTTTCCAGTGCACCACTTCAATGCTCTTACGAGTGTAGGCCGTTTAGATCCTAGGTCGATGCATCAGTATGCAGCTGTTGTCCCATCATTGCGCCCTCATTACACTCGTATTTTAGTGTCCTGCTGAGCCGTGTCAACTCTGGCCCGCATGGTGACATCATTCTACAACTCGGACCTTGCGGTAGTGGTTCGCATAGAGGTATTTATCCAAGGGAAACATCAGAGTGGACGCTGTGACGTTTCCGAGGCGTTTGTTATGTTCACATTAATATTTCGCTGTTTCCAATGAATGAAGTGTTTCGGCACAACTAGTGCGGCTATCGTTAGTACTACGGGCGAGATCAAATATGATGTGTGCATTTATGGAAGCTATTGCAGGGCACCTCTCTATTCCAAATCACTTAAAATAATTGAAACTCTTCGTTGTTCTTATCGAAGTTGGAATGGTATTTTACATAACTTATCCAGTACACTAATTCATATGGGCGTGTCTGAACCACATATATGAATGATCATTTAAATGAAAATAAAATCCTCTAAAGTTCTTTTCTTTACCAGCCACTAAAAAGCAGCTTACGTATTTTCTTTGGGGACGTTAGTAAACTTTGCATTGAGACGAGGTGATGGAGCGTTGGCCACGGTGACCGCTCCCTGTCAGGAAGGCCTTGAACTTGTGAGATGCGGTGGTGGGGTTGTGTGAGGCTCGTGTCCTTAGACATGTCACTTGCGCCTCTTTGGTCGAATTTGGCATGTGTACGTTAATGTCCGCTAGAGTCCGCCCCTTGTGCTTGTTTAGCTAGACCTACTAAATGCTCCGTTGAACTTGGCGTTGGTCTCTATTTATGGTGGACAGTTCTTGACGACAAGACTGTCGCACAGCTTATTCTGTCAGGTTTGTGGTGCAGGTTTTCCTGACAGGTCTGCTTCAGAGGTTTTCGTAGCTGGTGTGGCGAACAGACTTATCTTCTTGAAAGGACCTCAACGAAGTGTGCATGGCGGCAGGTATAACAATGGTGTGTGCGCGGAGAGATTAGCAACCTAGAAATTAGTTAGAATTTAAGAGGAATACTCTAGAGATCTTAGTCAAGAAAATCAAATTAAGAATCACTATATCTGATGAAAGTAGAAGCCTAAATATATAATTGCAGTTAGCATATAATCGCGTTAGATCTTAACTATTATGTATAAGTTATCTACAGTTATACAGGGCTCACAACAACAATTTGAACATTTTTCAATATCTTTGAATGGTGATAGAGGACCGCCTTAACAGTACTACTGCGTTTCACAGTCACTTCGAAGTGGATAATTTTATACGTAATGCAGGAATATCGTAACAGTGATGTGGCTTGCAGGATTCATCATATACGTAACCCTTGAATAATCTCAAATTTAAGAAGTAGGCTAGAAAAATTTCTCACTCAAGTTTATAAAATCCCAACAGTTAAATGGCTAATGGCTAGTTTTGCTCTTACCCCATCAATAGAGCCCTGGTGTAATGGATCAATTGGTATTCAATTGGTGAACGTTTATCGTTAGTAATCAAGCCGACATAAATTTGTACTGAAGTTTTCAAATAACAGTCAGATTATATTATTATTCGTGGGATTAAGCACGAACATTTTCGAATTGACAAATTAACTTCTATTACACTGTAGGGCATCGGCACGAAGACACCGTGTCGTGTCACACCGCTTGTGTTCAGCCTGCGAAGTCAGTACAGAACCTGCCGTGTCCGCAGTGGCGGCGCTATTTTATTTGTAGATTTGACCTCTGAGCTTCATCATGTCTTGATCTCATTAACTTGGTCTGCTGAGAGTAGGAGTTCCGTGTTATTCAGGCTCACTGTGTAGGTGATGCTTACTAATCGTTCCCTAAATTCTAGGGCGACAGGTTCTTAAGTTGCGGGATGTGTTTGAAGCTTTGATTCTCGATTGGTGCCGTTGGCTCACTATGTGCATTTATAAACGAAGCCACTGATTAGTGCTAATTAATTTGTTGAATATTTCGTGTGACTGATCCTAATTCTAAAGTGGGTTTTCATCTTACAGGAAATAACAGGCATCAGATTTCATAAGCTGAATAAATATTCCAGAATTATCCCTAAATCCACCATTGACATAAGGTTTTGTTCGGACGTTTTCGTCGTTGGTAGTCTAGTTTGTATCGAGTTGTAAATGTAGCTGGATAGTTACATAGCTACATTCTTTGTTTGGGTTTATATTTTCAGATTTACATACTTTCCTATTAGATTCCATTGAATGTAAAAATCTTTGAGACTGAATTTCTGATCTGTAACGTAACATTAAGTATTTTAAAACAAGGTTATCACCGAGAAAATTCTTCGATTCGAAAAAGAAATTAGTGGCTCTTCAATTCTTCGTGAGCTTTAACTTAAATCTTTGTGACGCCTCGGACCTCCACCGAACAGCGAAAAGTAAAAGTACTCCGCCCTTATCTTTGACTCACTGTCAACTTGTACCCTGACTACGGAGCTTTACCGTGAACTTCGCACTTGATTCTCGGTTCTTTGCATTATTCGTCTTAATTTTGTCAAACCCTTAAGGTCAATTCTTTCATTGTTGTCTCCATTTAGATGTGCTTCGGTGGTAGTGTCCGTTTTCCCCGATTCACTGTCGGCGGTTACGTTGTAGTTAATTGAAGCAAATGTTTGAATTGGACTCAACAGCATTGGCAAATTGGAAGAGGCTATTTCTTTGGGGAGAAAAATTAGATGAGGCGAAGATCTCATTAGGAAATCCGTGAGGTGACTTTCAATCGCCTCTCCTTACAAGGCGTAATCATTTTTAGGTACAGCTTGTTTTTATATCTTTTCTTTGCGGTTATTAAAACTAAGAGAATATTCATGTTTTGAAAGTACTGTAGCAGTAGTAATCCCTCGACACATAGACAGCACTCAAGCGTAGGATTTATCCCCCGATTTCCAGTGCAATCTTTGCCTAATAAAGCCATGACGTTTCGTAACTCTCCCAGTTTTGTTTTCCTTCAACGATTTAACTTATTCAAAGCAGTGCTAATACTGTCTCTATTGTTTGTTGACCTCCAGAGAAAGGTTCTTCTGCTTTATCCTTCAAGTATTTCTCGCCCGAGCAACGATATTGTATTTTCTTGTCCCCTAATTGTCACTTGCACCGGCAGCAAGATTGTTTCACTTTTTCCTTAATTGTTACTTATACCAGCATCGAACACCTTGAAATAATCATGTCGCAATTGCTACCTCTGTAGGCTTCTCCATCAATTGTCATTTATCGGCAGTATGGAAACCTGCATGGGGCGCAAATTATTCGACTGCGCTGCCAGTGGCCGAGAAAGCAATGGCTTCGCTCTGTATCCAGGGGGGCCTGCTTACTGCACGATGTTTATGAGCAACATCAAGATAACGCATTCGCTTTGCGCTAACAATTATATAAATGTGTGCATCTCTTACAGTAGCATACGGGTCATCCAAGTCCGTTCATCTTCATTGATTTACCTTACGCTTTTGTCTTTTAAAGGAGCGTTGGCAACACTAAAGACATATCTATGCTATTTAGGCGTTGTCGTCCTTTCTAACTAGAACATCCTTGTCAGGATTTTTTAACTTTCGATGTATTTATTTTGGTGCACTTTCAATCGATCATTTCATTCACTTGAGTTATACGAAAGTTGAAACGGGAATGTTTGGTAACAATTCAATATTGTTACGCTATAATCTAACCATGACTGGCTCTAGTTAGTGAAGTTACGGTGTTTTTTTCATTTTGACAGGTTGAATGGTTTTAGGCCTTTTATTGTATTATAGACCCAGAGTTTTTCTCCGTTGGCGTCATGTCTGAACCATATTGATTAATGCGGGACCTACAATATGACCAAGTACAGGGTCAATTACATTTTGGAGCTACATAATTAACGCTTAAAAATCAGGAAAAAGAAAATAAGTGTAACCTCATAAAATTTCATTGACTTTAGTTTCTATTCAAATTTATTGAAAATGACTTTAAAAAGCGCCTTAGAGATAGCTGCACAATTTATCTTCTGCCCTGTTTGACGGCGGCTTCCTTGCTCAAGATTTTAATTTAGATATTAGAGCTACTCTCTCCGAGCATTGATAAGATAAAGTTGAGCTTTCATTTCATGCATCTTCTCGATAAAATGACACTCACCAAGCACTGCTGTCTCTGGGCAAAACGAATGCGTTGTATACTTGAACGTCTCACCAGATTAAATTCGTCGATAAATAAAAAGATAAACTTCATGTTTTCCTTGTGATGTCAGATCATCTGTCTTTCTTGGTTTCATGTCAGTGTCACTGACTATATCTAAAATGAATCCTCTGGTACTGCGAGACTAATTAGCTTCATTTAGGTATGAATCAAGTCCTGGAGGAGACTGAATGGTTAAACGAGCTCGTACACATTGAACCCTGACCGCTCTGGCTCGTTTGTGGTTCATAGATTGTGTCGAGTGTTGACAAACTTCTTATATCCGTAATGTTATTTTAGGACAAACTTGTCATGGTTTGACGTTCGAATTAATTGATTTCGTCTGCTATTCAAGAAGACCCTGGGAAATCTATGACATGCAACCGGTAGCGAACTGCAAGTGGCCGGGGCCACCATCTGATGTGTTGTGTCAATCTTTGTATGACCACCTTTACTTCGTACGAGTACCAGGGTAGTAAAAGCACTGATGCGATTGCAGGACCTCAAAAACTAGGGAGTATTTTTTGTGGGACTCTAATGTACAGCTGTCCTCTCTTTAAAGATAGTAATGCAGCTTGTTATGTGTTAGAATGGAAATATAAACACGGTATATGTATCCTGAAACAGCAAGAATAGGAATAATTAATATTTTCAGACCGTGTATGAGTGCAGAGACAGTACGGAGTGAAGCATAAGTACCATAAGTACTGCTACAAAGTTTCACTGGAGTTTTTGTAAGATTTAGAACAATGAAATTGATGTTTACTGAAGATAAGTAAGTCAACGCACTATACTAACCTCTCTCTACAGCATTAATACATAACTTTTGAATGTTTGCATTTGTGCAATTAAAGTTCGTTAGTCAACGACGTGAAACATGCCTAACATCAGCTAAGTTCTTCAAAACGTGAAGGCTTACGATGTTAATCAAAAAATGAAATAGATTGATGAGAAGAAACTCCCTCGACTGAAGATCAAGAACGACCTGACGCTTCTGCACCTCGGAACACAAGGGGAGAGAAGAAAATGAGACGCAACTCAAAAAGGTTATTTAACAGAGTGGCGGCCTACGAGGCTGAAACAAGGCCACAACCACAGAGTATATATATATATACTCTGTGGCCACAACTGCGCGTCAGCCAGTTCGGGGAATCTGTAAGAGGTTGGGTTAAAAAATCCAGTATTTTCTGTAACCTCGGTTAGTCGGAGGCGCACCCGTTGGGTTCTGTTGCGGACTCATTCAACAACATGATGCTTTAAAATATCTTAAATAAGAAATTCGACAAGAGTTTCTTCAAAATATCATGTGTCAATCATTTTAAAATTAGGAAAGTGCACTAAGGTAGAAAATTTCACAAGTAGCGTATCAAGTCGAACTTGATTGTCGTTCAGCAGGTACCTATGTACAGTGTATCATTCAATGGCGCTGTAACGATATAGTTCATAAGATTGTATTGGATATTGAGAAACTTCTCGTTGATCATTGGCCCCGCCCTTTAGTGTACAAGAAATTAGGTTGAGACATTTTTCGCATTTTGTATAAGTAGTCATTTTTATTGATCCGTTTACCTCCAGTGTCTTCAGTTCATTCGTAATTCCATTTTTTTAAATTTATCAGTATTAACTCAAATTTAAAAGTTAATTCACTGCCTCCACCGCAGCTTTAAAATTTGACCCAAGTGGTCGTATTTTTACATAACTTTATGATGTTTACATAACCCTTTTGATATGAAATACAACATCAACATCGTTGGGGTAGGTTTATTCACGAGTACGTTTGCGACTGTGCTGCTAAAATTTTCCATCATTGCATCGATTAACTGTTGCCGACGGCTACTCTTAATGAATTCATCAGAATTTCCTCTAGCTTTGAGCCTCAAGTACTTTATCTTGAACCTGTCACTCAGATGTTACGATAAGAAATGCACTC
>VOMN01130757.1:0-13705 GCA_014899125.1 Orchestia grillus | reverse complement strand
AATCCGCATGTTTTCCCGCGATCACCTGGCGCAGTCTGACAATTGCACTTCTTTCTTATGAAGTCCCAACTGGTAATTGTTGAAGGTTTTCCTCTGTTTTTGAAGTTCACAGAGGTGATTGTTTCAAGTATATCTCTCGCCTTAACTGTACCAGAACCAGAGATAACTGTACCAGATACACCCCTCTCATTAAGTTGTCAGAGGTAACTGTACCAGGTACACCCCTCTCATTAAGTTACCATTACCAGAAGTAACTGTACCAAGTACATCTCTCTCACTAAGTTACCAGAGGTAACTGTTCCAGGTACATTTCTCTCATTAAGTTGTCAGAGGTAACTGTACCAGATACACCCCTCTCACTAAGTTGTCAGAGGTAACTGCACCAGGTACATCTCTCTCATTAAGTTGCCAGAAGTAACTGCACCAGGTACTTCTCTCTCATTAAGTTATCAGAGGTAACTGTACAATGCATATTTCCGTCCTCATTAGTCACACGTATCTAACGCCATCATTCAAGGGACGCGCCAGACATAGAATTTTTACCCGCCCTCACGTGACATTAATGGCCTCCATTGAGGACAAACGGCGTTCCTGAGGATCACGGCTGTCAGCTGTAAACTCTGTTGAAAATGAGCTGCATTTCAAGTGCCCTTAGCTTGCATTCTTAGCCTTTTCTGGTGATAAAGTACACTTTTGTAAGTCCTCAACCTTTACATCTGGATGTGTCAAAAATAAGTGCACTTTTAGCGCTATCAAATTGTGTACGTAGGCTTTACGGAACACAAATTGCGCTCTAGGAGCCCTTGACTTGGGGTCTTTATGGGCCTTATCGAAAATAAGGTGCAACTTAAGAGCATTTGACTGCTATTAATGGGCTTCACGGCAAGTAAATTGTTCCCTCTAGTCCCGCTCAGGCAATACTTCCCTTTATTTTTACTGACGTGCTGTGGTGAGACGATGTTATCATCAGTGAGACTATGTTATCATCGATGAGACGATGTTATCATCGGTGAAACGATGTTATCATCGGAGGCGTGAATCATCTAATTTTGCCCCCACAGCTCAGAGGTTCGCTAGGCATGCGATCAAGTGAGGGCAGAGATGCGTAAGCTCGTCTTTACGACGTGCTCTATTTTTGAAATTATCGCTCATCTGGGCGGACTAAATCGATAAAGAAATTCGCACTCAGTACCAGTGATGTCCCTGGTACCAGTGATGTTCCTGGTACCAGTGATGTCCCTGGTACCAGTGATGTCCCTGGTACCAGTGATGTACCTGGTGCCAGTGATACGTGAAAGGATTTCAGAACGTTAAAATGTGTGTGACCTCAGTAATTAGATCACATTAAAAATTACTGTAAAAAATGTGTAGAATTGAGGCTTCTGAAGAGAGATCAAAAGTATTTTCTGTAGTTCAACATTTTTTATTTCGAGCTGAGGTATAAAGAAATGTCAGTAATATTTTATGGTTATTTTAATCTAGGAAGTTACTTTTACTTTTTTTCGAGAATCTTTGGTTTTAATCTTTAGCACAAGTTTAAAATTAAAATCCTTCAAAGGAATACTCATACCACTGCAGGAAGTGAGAAGGACTTCTCTTTCTTCCTACCCATTCAAACTGAAGAAACGTTTGTACTGGTCGTAGGGGTCACAATTACGCGACTTTCAGTAACTGGATACAAAGCACAACGCTAGCAAGCACCCAATAACTGGGCACAAACACAACGCTAGCAAGCACCCAGTAACTGGGCACAAACACAACGCTGGCAAATACCCAGTAACTGGGCACAAACACAACGCTAGCAAGCGCCCAGTAACTGGGCACAAACACAACGCTTAAAAGAGTATCAGTAGCCAGGAAATTGCCTGCCCAGCTGTCACAATTGGCAAAGAAGACCTACTCTGTGGTTGTTCATATATTTCATTGGATCAATTACAAAGTCAGGGAACGCTAGCCCCGGCATGTAAACATAAATACTGCACAGCTCAGCTTTGTCTTATTTTAATGGGATCTAAAGTATGCTGATAATACCACAAATACTGCACAGCTTCGTCTTATTTTAATGGACACTAAACTATGCTGGGAATACCACAAATACTGCACAGCTTCGTCTTATTTTAACGGACCCGAAACTATGCTGGGAGACAGAAATTCACGGCCACACCCAATACAGACTGCAGGATCAGACTGCAGGATCAGACTGCAGGATCAGACTGCAGGATCAGACTGCAGAATCAGACTTCAGGATCATACTCCAGGATCAGACTGCAGGATCAGACTTCAGGATCAGACTGCAGGATCAGACTTCAGGATCAAACTGCAGGATCAGACTTCTGGATCAGACTTCAGGATCAGACTCCAGGATCAGACTGCAGGATCAGACTGCTGGATCAGACTGCAGGATCAAACTGCAGGATCAGACTGCAGGATCAAACTGCAGGATCAGACTTCAGGATCAGACTGCAGGATCAGACTTCAGGATCAGACTGTAGGATCAGACTTCGGGATCAGACTTCAGGATCAGACTGCAGGATCGGATCAGACTCCAGGATCAGACTGCAGGATCAGACTGCAGGATCAGGGTATCAGGGAACATCCTTCTATCAGACTCGCGGAATCAAAACTGCTCAGAGCGGATCCTCCGACTTCACTTTAGGCCTTCCTGTACGTTCCTGTCGACTGAAAGTTATCGTCGCTTACTCCTCTTGGTGTAAAACTTTGGTGTCGAATTGTACTATATTATATTTATTGTTGGTATAATATAGAAGAAAGGTAAACGTGGAAATTCATTGGCCGGACCACAAAAGCCAAATTCTGGCTTTAGTTTTTCAATTTTATTTAGTTACACAGAAATGGGAAATTATTATTCTAACGATGGAACGAAACAAAAATGACATTTTGTTATAAAGTCTTACATTTAAAGGGTTTTCGAGCGCGGAATTCATTCGTGATCGCGACTGCATACATGTATATTATATCGCGATTACATACACATATATTATATCGCGATTACATACATATATATCATATTGCGATTACATACATATATATTATACCGCATTTACATACATATATATCATATCGCGATTGCATACATGTACATACATTCTGTTTGAAGAGAGCTATTCGTCTGCCCTGCTGTCGCGAATAAAGCTGCTCTCTAAACTTCAGGTCATTATTTACGTCTAATGGCCGGACAAAACTGTATCAGGAAGTCGGGGTATCGGAAAAAGTGGCTTGAATCGGCCGAGGAAGGTTGCTAAATTTAGCTTTGGGACAGCACGGCGAGAATGTCAGACCCTGAGCCAAGTCCCCGCTTGTGATATCAAAAGCTTTGTAAGCGCAACCCCAGCTCTGCAAAACAGCCTTATTTTTAGGGTCGATGGCGCTGTTGTTCGCGGCGACTGACGCTAAGTGGATAGCGTTACCTGCTGTACGGCCCAGGAGCGACGTGATGACGACGCACCCAGCCGTGCCCAGCCTTGCTAAATGTGTCAACGTAATCCCTGTGCTTATTCCTCCGTAAGATTGACAGCACGGTGTCATCCTTTGAGATTTGTGGCACGTTGTTGTTAGGAATGTTCGTAACTAAGATTCAATAAACGGCTATTTTCATCTATCACCGATGCATGCATATGTTAATCTTCTGTACGCATGATAAGCTTTCAAATGAATTAAGCCTCATATTTTTTTTGTAGTACAATCCTACGTAAGGCCAGTTTAAGGTGCAATAGTTGCATCAATTTTTTTACCCAATTCTTGTTCGTCGACGAGTATAACGAAAAGTTTTTCATTTTTCAGATGACACTGGTTTTTTATACTATTCTTCTATAACGAAAAAATTTCATTTTTCAGATGACACTGGGATCCACTGAATAAGGAACTCCGGAAGGTCGCCGCTATGAACATGATCGCCTCAAATCTGGAAGACCAGCCCATGGACCTCTCTACGGGACCAAGACTAGAATCCGTAATTCGGAGTACGACTTTCTACACTCCCCTGGCAGCGTCTGGAGGAGAGAAGTTAACTCCAACTGTGCCGTCTCCGCCATCAAAAAGAACTTATGATGATGTCCAGGCCGACGAGTGGGAGAGTCGTACGCCGAGAAGCGACGGAACCCGCCCAGTTCCATCAACCTCTCCTCATTCGAGGGTCAAAAGACAAAGACTCTGCGGTCCCGATAGCGTCAGTGAAGAGATCTTAGGCTCCAGGGAACGACAAGATGAGCGCGCATTAGGCAAAAACTCCTTAGAACCTAGTCCTTTCAATAGCTCAGGTGCTGATACGTGCCAAACAAACAGGGATTCTAATGAAAACTCCTACAAATCATTCGCACGTATCGATCAGAAACTGAGACTGCGGCCGAATTCGGAAGTGATATCCCACGGCTGCGAACGGGAAACGAGAAGTGAAATAGAGTACCGGGACTCGAACGTTCGTGCAGCACGAAGCGGTGTCACTACACCGATGGAAGCCTGGAATGACGCCAAACCCGTCGACCGATCTGACAGTTCCCCAGATCCAAGAGTAGGCCAGCCCTTACACTCCACGGTACCCTGGAGCTTTGAAAATGGCTCTGGCTGTTCACCGGATGGCATCTACAATGCATACATGTATTTGAATTACTTGCCTTATTTACTGTCTGAAAATTCAAGTTCTGAAAGGCACAGGATGAACGAGCTTTTGAAGATGAACAGTGCTCCAAAACAAGCTGGTTTTCCATCACAGGTGAGCCGTAAATATATGTTAACGTATTTAGTATTTGGGTAAGGGTTATTTGATCACTAAGTGGTATTGTGAATACAAATATCGAACATATGATCCCCAAGAAATGACTCAAAAAGATAACATTACTTCAGAGCGTCGACTTTAAGAGAGCGTGTTATACTTGTATAGAACATTTTGTAGTCCATATGAAGTAAAAAATATACAATGCATTTAAGGAATTGAAGCTTAAAAGTATTCATTACACCCCGGGGGGGGGGGAAATCTCATTCCATGTAAAACAGCCGCTCTATTTGTCAATAAGTCCCGTGCTTACGTTTCTAGAGCTGCCAGGCGGTTCTTGAATGCATTTCCTCACACCAATTGATATTCTGCAGGTCCCGACTGCCATCAGTAGCATCTACAACGCATACCTGGCATCTCTACTCCTTCCCCACAACACCCCTTCCCTGGAAACGACCGCCCAGGAACCCAGAGACTCGACAGCCCCTCCGCCATCCGGGCCTGGCGAGGACGCAGGTCTCCAGGACCACGGTGTCGCCTCACGCACCAGCCGCCCGTCCATGCAGAAGTGCCTCTCTCATCCGTCCGGCCATTTAAGTTCACCAGAGTCCAGGCTAGGTTCTAAGCCAGAACTTTGCGCTCGTAAAAGTTCTGCGAGTGAAACGTTTAGCCCCGTCCACCAAAAGAAACAATTCGTGAGAGCATCGAGTTTTGATGACAGCTTAGTCAGGGGTCATCATTCAGACGAATTCTTAGCTGATTATGATAGGAAATTCGCGTATTCAAATTGGCTCCAAGGGTACGATGTCAATAAATATAATTTATTGAGAGCCAATAACTCCATGCCCGATTTACCATCTTGCTCGCATGATATTCCAAGGCAGTCCCCCACTGCCTCAAGTTGTAATAGATTGGGTGACCTAGTAAACCGGTTTGATAATCCTTGGGATAGAATACCTTCATTACAAGCTGAATCCCCTTCACGCACCAATACCATTAACATTAAAAACTTTAACATTTTCAGAGACTTATATTCCGTAAAGGATGTGAACAATTTCTTGAAAGAAAACTTGAGGGATCGACCGGGCGAAGCGGTCGAACCTTCTGGAAGTACAAACTTGAAAATGGGACTCCACAGCCCTGATACGAAAATGAACGTCTTTCACCAACTCTGTCCAGTAGACCAGGACCAGCGCACAGACATGGTCCCGCCCCCAACGCCGTCGAGCACCAAGATGATGAACGGCCTCATGATTAAGAAGAAACCGACCCGCGCTCTCACAGGACGGCACGTTAGATCAGGCACTGGAGCTTCGATTTCCACCCTGGCGTCTCTGAGGGAAAAGCTGGAAGAAAGGAAGAACAGAACTCCTCCCTCCACCCCAACGTCCTCCAGGCCAACCACAAGGGGACGAGGACGCCGCAAACTTCCACTCTAGTCCAAGGTTTCATGTCCGGAGTTTCTGCTTTAATTTGAAAAATTGTTCGTGTAGAAAAAGCATTTCCAAATCACTTCGTCGGAACGGATACCAAATATCGTCAAATTTATTCAGTTTCCAAATGGGCCTCATATTGTGGAGTAGTCGGGATTTCATCGTAGTAATTATTGGCAATAATGTAGGTTTGTGAAAGAAGACTTCCCTGTATAATTCCTCCCAGAGGATGAAATGTTGAAGCTTTGACTACATCTGTAGAGATTCATATGATTTGTCCTACTTAATCTTTGATTAAAGAAATATTCTTCCTTTAACTCAAAATATGTCCTGCATACTTACCCCCCTGACCTATCTTCTTTCTTAATAGTGTAGCTGTCTAGTCTACCTGTAGCGGGGCATTGTGTTGATTGACATCAATGTGATTTCAGACAAATTTTGTTCATTTTCATTTACTGATGGGAACGAATTAAAACAATTTGCACACTAGTGGCAAGTAGAGAACTCTATCTCTTTGGTGGAACTTTAATTCTGATTCATGGCACGAATAACAACTATAGGGACACTAGTTTGAGTTCGTTTGTCGAGCGGTAAAAAGACCTGAATGATCTACACAAGTGAAGGTCGTACTCGTAGTCTACGCCGGGGCAGGCACGAATGAAGGTCGTACTCGTAGTCTACGCCGGGGCAGGCACGAGTGAAGGTCGTACTCGTAGTCTACATCGGGGCAGAAAGCTACCCAGGGCACGTTGTAACAGCGCACCGATTCGCTTTCCGTAAACGAACTACTTTCTATTGTGGGCGGACTGCTTTCGCGCGCAGAGATGTGAGTAAAAAGTAAGATCAAAATCACTAAAGCACAACGGAACCCGGTTCGGTGCCTTGCAAAACTTTTGCACCGGCTTACTCTATCATGCTCTAAAATTAAAGCAGATTTATTCCACAGTATCAGCTTCCCAGACTACGGCTGAAGTATACAAACACGTGCAGACTGCCTACGAGCTCAATCTATTGACTTTATTAACATTAAGAAATACACTCGATGTACATATTCCAGACCAATTTTCTTCCCCNTTTTCGCCTGTAATTTTAATGCGCTAGCTATAAATGTGAAAAAGTGATGCCCACCCCTCTTTATGTTCCGTTCATTTATTTCTAAGTATCCCCAATACTCACTGCAAATTATTGTCAATAATACATTGCTATGTCAGATTATATAAGATAAAAAGCCACCGATGCTCCAACTAACTTCATAATTAATTCCAGAAAAATCAGGGAGCTTGTTTTCTGAAATCCTCTTTTGATTTTCATCTACAGTGCCAGCTAACAAAGTCATCCCTCTCAAAACACAGTACATTGTAATATATTTCAGATAGCATGTATATCCAAGTGTAATAATATAATTTAGATTAGATTGTCGGTCCTGTTTAAGTCTTAACTTCCTACTTCTTCTCCTGCTGGCGGGATGAAGAAGCCATTCTCGTAATTTTTAATGCCCCACATTCTCCAGAGAAAGTGTGTACCTGCATGCAACCTTACCTGAAATTTAATACTTCTAAGAGTACTTAACGTAAGTGTTCGCCCATTTCATTTCGTTTGATTGCGTCCGATTTATGAATTTTAGCTTAGATTATCGCTGAAATATTTTTTTTTTGCATAGCGCCAATGAATTCTGGCCTGAACCAGAGCCGCGTTGTGGGTGTCTCACTTAGTGAGTAGATTTATTTCTCAGCGTTGTTAAGCTCTTGGACTAGGTGTTAGGTTTGAAATTTAGCGTTACAGTGTTGCCCACATCGATTGTGCGCGGTTGTTCCCTTCGGTGTACCGCTGTTGCCATTTCCGTTACTTCCGGTCTCTAAATCCCTGAGAAACGAGCCGTTACTGACGCGCCTTGTAATTCGGTTTGCATTTTAGCTAACTATTGATTTCTTAATTTTAGACTAATATACAACAAATGATTTGAACTCTCTAATCCGAAAGGCTGGGGTTATTCCTTAGATTAAGATGGCAGAGTTAATTAAAAAATATGTAGTGTCGGAATAATTTATGGGTAAAGAACGAAATCGAACTATTTTTTCAGGTAAGAAAATGTTTTTTTCGTATTTCATCATATGTTTCAAAGAAAAATGTATGAGTTGTGACATCGCAACAGTTTTTTGTTGATTCATATTCATTTACTTATATATTTTGCTCATATTCTGTACAGCACTTCTACTTGACTTGTACGACATACGCACCGGAAAATATTATCCTTTCATTGGGGTACTAACGTATGTCCTAGTTAAATTGTTATGTATTCCGCTACAGTTGTCGAGCAGTTACATATTCAGTTACAGTTATCGAGCAGTTACGTATTCAGTTACAATGTCGAGCAGTTACATATTCAGTTACAGTTATCGAGCAGTTATATATTCAGTTACAGTTATCGAGCAGTTACATATTCAGTGACAGTTATCGAGTAGTTACATATTCAGTTACAGTTATCGAGCAGTTACATTTTCAGTTACAGTTATCGAGTAGTTATGTATTCAGTTACAGTTATCGAGCACAAGTTGGGACACATATCCGGTGAATGGTGCAACTTAAAGCTCGTGCACACCTGCTGAAGAGTGAAAAATACGTTAATAATCAAAGGTTCGCGATGGTGCACCATTTCGCTGTATGTCAAAAGTTCTAGCTGTCTCTAAGTAACAGTTGTTCAACACCCCACTTCTAGTTTTGACGTCCAGAACTGCTCTTGGAGAGATGCTGCTGCCAATGTTTAGTAGGGAAATTCGTGAATTGCTGTGTATATCCCACGTGTAAGATACTTGCTACATCATTCAACAATTTTTACAAACTGATCGTGTTGGTTCCCATGTCACAGATATGCGTTGATGAACTTTGGGAGATATGAATGTGATAAACTCAAACGCTCAGTCTTTCGTTGTTGATAAAAATATTTAGTAATAAATGTTTATGATTGCCACATTGTTTTATTAACTCAGTTCTTGAAAAAAGGGTAGTGTTCCATTCCTTTTTTGATTATGCGAAAAAATTATTTTGAATACTGCAGCAAGCCTCGTGATAGGAACCGTATCGAGATGGTTCATCTCGATAACGTTCTAAGAAAATGCAATGGAGCGTATAGTTAAACCGGTAGTCTACAGCACACTCATGCTGGCTTTCCCGCTAACATTTCAACATTTATCGCCTGTTAGAGGGACATACGAGTAGGATAGGCAACAGGGTTTGGTAAGACAGGTTTGCCTATCGTTTGCTATGGAGACTGGCGTCTCCAAGGAGGCATCCTCAGGTTACCTTAGCTATAGGAAGGATTTCTGCACTTCTTTTCGAGCCTACTTTGTTTTTTTCCAATTTTCACACCTTCTTCGCTGTCTCTTATTTATCTTTTCTTTCTCTTCATTATTGACTTGTTTGAAATGCACAGGAAATCTTGTGTAAGGAGGCACCTTGTGCAATGATTCCACGTTATCTGAAGTCCATGCTAAATGGTCCCTTCTGTTTCCTCGAGAATTGGTGAGACCTGAGCTGAACATGGTGATGTTTGAGCTGAACATGGTGATGTTTGAGCTGAACATGGTGATGTTTGAGCTNGATGTTTGGGCTGGACATGGTGATGTTTGGGCTGGACATGGTGATGTTTGGGCTGGACATGGTAATCTTTGGGCTGGATACGGCGAAGTTTATCATGAAACAAAAAGCAGAATTTCTGAGGGAAGGAAAAGGCGAAGGGAAACTAATCCTGATGCGCTGTTAATGAACCACGTTTCAATATATCAGTTTTATGAATTAAAAAAATGAAAACACATACGATACGCGGTCTTCCTGAAAAAGAATCGTGACATGAATAAAAGGAGATCTTACCTGCCTGGATTCTGCCGTAACAACCTCTGTTATATCTGTTGTATTCACTCAATAAAATCTTAAAAATATACAGACGCAGGCTTGCCCAGGGATGGCTCTTACAGGAGTTCGAGGCTGCACTCTACTAAAAATCACCGCAGTCACGCTGTAGACTTCAGGCAGTTCTGCCAAGCGACGGTAGTTCTTCAACGTACCATGGCAGTTTTGCGCAGATTTTCTCTGTGGGTGAGAAATTGACTGGTGGCCGCTGGAAGATTTTGGTAATGATGTCCTGAAGCGGACATGACGACCGCGCCACTGCGCTGCTGGCCAGTCTCAACTCTGTGAAATTAACTGAGCCGATATTTATTGGGGTATCGCCACGAAAATTCTCCTTCTCAACCCTTTCACTCCCCCCGCCTACCCAACTCCGTATCCTCTACGTAGATAATTGCTTTTCACATGTGGTGAGTGTTGGCTTAAATCAACGTACAGTCTACCAACAGGAAATATGTTCCTGCTGTTTTTTCGTTGTACACCCAATGCAGCACTTAAGTACCTTTCAGAGAAAATAAGTACGTGTAACAGGAATAAATGTCAGTCTACTAGAAAATAATATGGGCAGCAAAGGGTTAAAATACCAGCCAAGATAGCATTCCTTTATAAGTCTTTTATGTAATAAATCAGTTAGACCTCTGAAACGAGAGGACTGAGAAGTCTCCCCTTCTAGTAATAACATTCTCTTAACAAGTAATATTACATCACATCCTCAACACATATGGTTACGTACAAAATGTTGGTGTACGAACAAGAAGTGTGGAATGTCAGCCAGATTAAAGAAAAAGACATTTAGTTGCACGGGTAAATCATAACAATAAAATAAATAACAGTAAAAGATTATCTAATGCTTTTGCGGTAAAATAATTGCTGAATTTTCCACGTAGCTCTGGCAACGTTGTTTTACACTTGTGATAGTTAGGCATTGGTTTGAGCAAAATTATATTGATTATACTGATTATTTTGCAAAATAGACGCTGCCGGCAGGATATTTAGTATTATGTGAGGGACTTCAAAAGATAACTCGTTCAATTTAAAATAATCTTCTTCGTTTATCTAAAATTCGATTCCGAAATACGAACTGGGTAAGCTTTATGACCCCGGCTTCGGCCAGCGCCAAAATACAAAGTATCAACACTGTGCCCAGATTTGACGTGACCTCGGACTGTTAATTCCGTCACCTAACATCTTGGATCTTCGGTGTCGCCCTATGCCTTAAAAAATCATCGTAAATCTCATTCGAAATAATCTCGTTCTCCGTATCACAGATACGAACTGCCTTTGCTGATACAAGGTGGGTTATAATTAAGGTGCCCTCACCCGCGACGGTAGCACTGATACACCGAAAAAGCTCTTCACCCATTGTGGTACTAGTGATGTAATCATTTTGTAAGGGGGTCTTACTTATGGCCTACAATGCATACGTTGTAGCCCCTCTAATTAGGAATAGGTCCGCAACCGAGAATCTGGACCTTTGAACTTTTCCCACTTAATTCCTTTTGTGCGTAAATACATGGTTACTCGCAAGAAATAATATTTGAGCTTGGTGTATTATAATATAACACTAGAACCCCTTGTTGGGCAACTATTTAAAATACCCGTTTTAGCCTCAAATGATTCTTTTTTATACCACAACAAATATTAAAAACCAACGAAAATAATTCGTTCACTTTATTTCCATGAATCAAATACGATGGAAAACCCCATATTTAATAACTGAGAGATGAGCTTTAAATTTTCACCCTATGATATCACCGATGAGTGTGCACGGTCGCAAACAAGCAAGCAAGGAGAACGATCAGAATTTTAGTACTATAGAGCTAGATAAATAAATAATTTAGAAGTCATTATCCTCATCGTCAATCTGCGACACAGCAGCAGCAGGCCTCCTCAAGCCTCGGCTCCCCACGCCTCCCTTGACGCCTCCCTCCTCCTCTAGGAGTGCCTCCACGCCTCCTCCGAAGTCCTCGTCGAGGTCCTCTGACTCGACCGCCACGAGCTGAGGTCGTCCTTCTTCAGGAGACTCGCCGAGGTTGAGGTCGGTGTCGCTCAGGGAGTCCAGGTCTACGTCGCCCGTCATGCTGCCGAACACTCGACCACCTGCTGGCCACATGGCATCATGTAGGTGTTATGCAGGGGTGTTGGTAGCATTGTGTTATGCAGATGTTATGTAGGTATGCCGGCGGCATCGCATTATGCAGGTGTTATGTAGGTATGCTGGCGGTATCGCATTATGCATGTGTTATGTAGGTATGCTGGCGGCATCGCATCACGTTGATGAATTTATTTTACTGGCCGCGAGACTGGTCAGAAATGACGGGCTTATGAAAATAGAATGATTCTTAATGGAAATTCTTCATTTCTAATACAGCGTACGAGGATCATGGGTATCAAATATTCCTCATCGTTTTCTTTGAAATTACCAATTCAAAGCCAACCTATGTTAACCAAAATCAGGTCACGTCGTAATCTATCGAATGAAACATTGAATTTCCGTGAGATTGCATTCACTTACGACACGCCATTTAGTATCCTGTCTGCTCCATGACATTCAGTATCCTGTCTACAACACTGCCGCACGTCAGCGCGGCACACAGTAATGTTCTCCTGGGAAATGCTGGGGAGGGCACTGGGACTCACGCGAAACAACCGACAAGCTGTGCATTATTAAAAGTAGAATGAAATAATTTCAATATTGCACTAGTCTGCTTGGTAGCGCAAATGATAGCGTGCTTGCCTTCAAGTCAGGAGGTACCCGGTTCGACGCGCCGAGGGAGAGTTTTTAATTTGAGAATGGAAGATTAAATGGGATTTGTCTTGAAAGGCGGCAAACCAGTGTGGCGTACGCGTGAAGCTATAACTAATTATAAGAATTCCAAGGCAATCGCATTGTGTATGAGTGTAGCACCACATTATGCAGGTGTGCAGCACCACATTATGCAGGTGTGTAGCACCACATTATGCAGGTGTGCAGCCCCACATTAAACAGATGCCCGTCACAGTCACAACCCACTCCTGTCTGCCCGCTTTGTGACCCCCAAAGCAGGAATCTCAGTCCCACATAACAATTCTGGAACAATTGGTCCCACTCGAGAGAGCAGTCGACAAGAAATTAAAGACATTAATTTCTTGACTTATTTCACTAACGGAAGGGCAGCGAGCCAAAAGGGACATAGGGGTGAAGCTCACGGACTAACATATATAATTTATTGAAAGAAGAAACTTTGAAATCCTGGAGGATAAAATGTCAGAAGTTACTATACATGTATTGTAAAAGTAGGCTCGAAACATATATTGTAAAAGGAGGTTCGAAACATATATTGTAAAAGTAGGCTCGAAATTAAGATAGAGGGAATACGTAGAGCTGATCAGGGTTACCTCGTGCATGATCCAGTCCCAGCCTAGCTAGCGAACGCTCGGCTCTCTCAAAGGTTTCACGAGTCTGCAATTCGCTGGAGTAAATTAAATACTGGTTTTATTTTCCGTAGAGTTTCAACAAGTTTTCTCTATGTGAAAGGCCAACTACCTGAAATTGTGCATGTAGACCCGTAAGGGGGCACACAGCCGTAGGGGAACACACACAGCCGCAGGGGGCACACACAGCCGTAGGGGTGCACACACAGCCGTAGGGGTGCACACA
>VOMN01130756.1:0-17910 GCA_014899125.1 Orchestia grillus | reverse complement strand
TATAAACTCGTACGAACAGCAAAATATCGTCCAAAAATTTATTTGTATAATCAAGTAGATCGCACTGCAGCAGTACGCATTATTTTAGAAAACACTGAAGGCATGCAACGTTTCACTAGAGGTAACTTTTCTCGTCATCACCGAAATGATGGCAATTGGAGGCGTTTTGAACCATTCACTCGTTCGGCTCTGCCAATATTAAATGGCGTTAATTGAAATCATTGCAAATCAATGTAAAAAGTTTGCCCAGCGTATAAACCTTTGTTCACTATAGAGCTGTATAAAATTCTAGTATTATAATGTATTGAAAG
Organism: Orchestia grillus; assembly: GCA_014899125.1. Classification (NCBI taxonomy): domain Eukaryota; kingdom Metazoa; phylum Arthropoda; class Malacostraca; order Amphipoda; family Talitridae; genus Orchestia; species Orchestia grillus. Next base: position 17,599 of record VOMN01130756.1, on the reverse strand, counting down.
CTTAAATAATGAAATTAGATTTCTCTTAAGAATCTACGAAATAACATATATGTTTTAAGCAACCGATATCGCACAAGGTATGCATATTGAACCTCAGGGTTGAAGTCCTGCGTCAATCTGACCAGTTGCAAATATATTTCAGTAAAAGAATGAGTTGAGCACGAACTGAGGTATCCAGTCCAGTGGTGGGTTACACGCACCCAGGTAGTAAATAGATTCATGTAGTGAAGATTTAAAATAAAAAAACTGCTCCAATTTGAGGCTAATTAGAACTACGAATAAAAATATGTAGCAGTGTATTGCATAGCTTAAAGAAAAACTAATTGTTTTCATCGCTTTGCACTACGAATATATTCTCATAATTTTGTAGCTCATTATATTATATGTACCCTACTCCCAGTATAAAAAACGTATAATTAGCCTGCGGAAAAAGTATTGGCACATTACCTTAATGAGGTATTGCACTACAACGAACCTTTTCACCCCTTCTCGAAGTGAAGCAGATGGGGCTTTCCATACCGCCGACGTTAGTTATCCTTACACAGAGTTCACCCAGTTCACGTTCTGGGTGGTATTGTGTTCCGAGTTATGTCATAAATGAAGTAATTTGCGCTTCTGCTTGCTGTACGAGAGTAGCCGATAGTGATGGTGGATGCATGAGTGATATGCATCAGATTTTGCTAAATATGTTAGAAATAAGAATTTCTCTCTTCTTTGCACAAGTATCGTCTCGCATCAGTGATAGCTGAAGAAACATTCGCAATGCCCCAATGTTAGAACAACGAGAAGTAGATCAAAGGATAACTTCAGAATAACATATGCATTCCCTGTTGCATAGTATAGCGTATTATGCATAATGAAGAGCATAAAACTTCATTAAAAACCAAAGTCTTACGCAAAAAATTGTCCGTTACACCGGTTTTCTTTGATTTTTGTTCAAGGCTGGCTTCGACATTGCGTCATCACGGCGTCAGGGTCGACGTGTTCGGCGAGTGTGGGGACCACAGCTGTGACGTCACTAATGCCTCTTATTGCTACGAGATGCTGCAGCGGGACTACAAGTTCTACTTCTCCTTTGAGAACTCCCTCTGCAATCATTACGTCACCGAGAAATTTTACAATATATTGAAGTACGAGATGCATCAAACATTTGCTTTGGTTCAACGTCCTACTTAGTCGCACCTGTGAAGTATTTAGTCAATTTGCATGTAGTTTTTGCTGATTGTTTTTATCTAATTCGTGAGATAAATTCAGACTATGAACTGTTGGATTTTTTTTTAGAAATGTTATTATCTCATAGGTTGTTTATTCTTCGAGAAAAATATTTGTAGAATATATATTTTGCCCAACGTATAATTTTTAACGATACATGCGTCTATTGCATTGTAAGTGCTTCAAATCAATTTAAAAAAAGTAGCGCAAGGTAATTCAAACACTGCATAGCTACGATGGTATGTTTCGTTAGTAAAATCCGGAACTGAGTCAGTTATAAAATCAGAACCTCAACATCAAACGCAAATCATGAGGAGTAATCGGATGGACTAATTCGATAGCCTTCGTTTGCCCCTCACCAATAGAGACTGTACTACAGCGTAAGTAAGGTACCCCATACCCACGACGGTAGCACTGATACACTGAAAAAAGTCTGCAGTCATAGTGATATTTGTGATATAATAATTTTTAAAGGTCTTAATTATGGCCCATCCTGTATCAGCGTCATGGTGATAGTCACAGGACTACTAAGACAATTTAATATGAACACGTAGAGCCCATTCATTTATTACGGAATATACAGGGTGGTGCAAAAGTAAGGTACCCTTTCATGAAATTGCGTCCTAAGCATTTGTAAACGTATCAGTGTTTAGGACACAATTTCATGAAAGGGTACCTTACTTTTGCGCCACCCTGTATTAAATCTGGTACCCGCGCAGCTACAACGTGGTGCCTGTAACATTTGGCTTCGGACACGAACTAACTGGGGCTCCTGCAGATGCTTACATCGACGCCTTCGACTTCCCAAACGCTAAGGCCTTGGCTGACTACCTCTTGTACCTCGACTCCAATGTCACTGCTTACATGGAGTATTTCAGGTAAAGTCTTCATGCAGACTTTAACGGCAGCTAAAAGAAAGTTTATCCAGACCAGCACATTTTGTTTGATATCAGTCCGTGATGGGACCAGACAATGAACACTTTTTCTGTTTATGTTCCAGATTACGTTTTCACATGAGCCGAGTGAAGCTCAACCAAATTCTTTGTTATTAAGTTCGATAACAGCTTCTGTAGCATGACATAGATTGTACAACATTTGTTAAAGTTAGTCTAAAATTCTTTTATTAATGACATTAAGAGATTTCAATACCATACGATACTCGCGGCTTTTCATGCACAGAGCAAGAGAAGATCATCCTATTATTGTGAAGCCTTATGCAGGTATTTTTCGGTATCTCATTACATTTCTCAAGCAAAACACTTGGTTTGTGTGTAGAATTTATGGTACCAGGAATTCGAAACACGTGCTCTCGAGTTAGGAGTGAAAAACACATTTTCCAATTCTTGGAACTAGAATTTTTGAGGTCAAATCGAATCGCTCATATAAAAAGTACAAGTACGACCACCCGTGCGCGCAAAATAAAAAATGTTGAGAGTTAATTAGGAGCAAGGCTCAAGCAAACTGAATATAATTTTTAACTTACAATTGATTTTATGCGGAGTGATAGCGTTTCAATACAGTAAAATCATGATTTACTTTCAGTACAAATACACCTACAGAAGTTATATCGTACAATTTTTTGAAATACTTCAAAAAATGCCATATTTGTGACACTACTTTCTTTTTACGTCATTTTTTCACTTCACTGAGGTGCATATGCTTTGTTTCGTATCTCTGAACCTGGAGACAGCACCAAAACTTCCAGTAGTACTATGCCACTTGACGAATATTGTTTTTTATATATCGCTTTCATTGAGTTAAAACGGCAAATAAAGCATGAATACGAGTGCTCGTATTGTTCGAATTTGCCAAGTTTTATTTTGTGGGAGTCGGGACTTGCACTTAGATCCATGGTTCCTAATTTACCCTATTGAGTCCAAATTGTCCCTATTGATTCTAAACTCGCTCAATTGTCCCCTAATTTCATGTATGGCTTCCTAATACCCGTTATGGATTTAGCTGTTTGCCTTTTATATGTCTTTTTTGAACGTTCTATGCGTGCTTTATTCTACATCATCTTCGAAACTTTGAACGTTGAGTAAATGCTGCATCATATACCATGTTAGAATGTAGCGTAGATTCATTTTTACATACCTTCTTAGCATGTAGTTCATGTGTCGAATTACGAATTGTTTTATAATGTAGTACTTATGTTTGAAACGCTTCCATATTCTTTATTACTATATTATTTATTGCATTCAAATTTGTTGAACAATTTCAGCTGAGATTCAATAATTATTAACGTATTTTTTTAATTTCAAGAAAGTTTTCATGAGATGAGAGATTGGAAAGGTAACTTTTGACTGTAGTTTTGTGACGTCATATATCAGCTTAGCTGTGTAGGCTACAGGGTATTGTGCTTTAGAAACAGCAAATACGATTTATTATTTCAGAGATGTTAGACCATTTCAGCAACAATTGGTGAACATGTTCTACCGCCGGCAGGTGGAAGCAGTACTACGGAGTGTACCTCAATTTCGGACCTGACGACGCCTTCTGTAAGGTTTGCTTTGCATGCTCCACATTCTCCGACTTGTGTGCACAGTGTCCTGATTATTCTATAGCCTAAAGTCATGCGAGAAGACTCGCATAAAAGTATTTTAGATGTCCCCATTCTGAGACCTCATTCCTCACTTACCATGTGACCAAAGGCGAGTGTTCTCGCTTGTAGAAAGTAGCTCCCAAGATAATATTGATTTTCCTTGACAAGTCGCTAATGACGCCATCCCAAAGCTACCCTCCTGCACCGCTCTGTTGTTAATTAATCAGATTATTAATAGATCTGGCGGTCAGAATCCCTACATAAAATGGCTTGCATGAGTGTTTGCACTATACACGAAACTGTTTTTTTGTATTTAATGAGTCGCCCCATGAAATTGTCCGAATTATTATGTATCAACCTCAGTCCACTCGTGGAGGCAAATGAAAATTAACATTATTTCATATATCCTGATGACGTTTCAATTGTAAATTATTTAAATATTGTATTCCATAAATAAGCACACTTTGTTCAGTATTGCCACCGACCTAAACTCCTATTTATAAATGTTAAACGTACAGCACGTACCTTTATCATTTTTGAAGACGAACTGCCTCAATGAAGGCACTCGTTAGTCTAGGACGCACGGCCCAGATTGTGCGCTTGAATTCTTGTACGTACTTAGGTTCTACTCGTAGAAATCTACGCATTAGAGTAACTGAGTGCGCAGGCCAGAGTTATCGCACCAGCAGCTCGTGCCCTACACCTTCCTTGTCATACCTGCACAAATGTATTATTTTATACAGGCACCATCGAAAAGCAGGGAATACTTTTTACTCGTAATTTTCTTGTTCGTGTTTTCGATTTTCCTTACACAAGATTTTACGGATGGACTCAGGTTGAAATGAGGTTCATGTAGATATACTCGTATATCTATGTTGAAAGGAAGTACGGTGGAATTTTATTGATTGTACATATATGCACGTCCGGTACCTAACGAATAGATGTCACCTTCCAGTTAAGTAACAAAACTTCTGCAATTTTACCATCAGCTTTTTCACTGAACTTTACCTGTAAAATATATAAGAAACACGTTTATATCTTAACGGAAAGTTTTACTTGACTGGCAATCTGTTTTCAATTTGCAAATAGTTCCAATAATTTTTTTGCTGTGTTTCATCATCTTTCCTGCACTTGAGTATTTTTCCACAATGATTCTCTATATAATTTAACTGATTCGATCCGGGTGCGACGATTTAAGTTTCAACGTTCGTGTTCCTTTGTAACGCACTAAAAATTACGACCAGAAAGTTACGCATTAAATTTCTGTTAAGAATTGTTTTTGCCTTAATACTACGACAACAATTTTTTGAAACACTCATTTCTAAGCTTTTCAAAAGTTTAGCGTACTATGATTGCTGGAGATATTTAGGCTTCGCCATGTTCACGCTAATTTTGGTTTGTATTTTGCACCTCTAAGTGTTTCGACGGCATGGGCGAGTTCTGGACAAGACATTGCTTCTTACACTCTAGAAAGCGTATTTACACCTGAAGGAATTTGATTTCTGCTTTTAAATGCTTGCTTATAAGAGCGAAAGTTGAACTTGCTTATATATGCTTGAGTCTGTCAATTTCAATCCTTGTAAAGTACTATATAGCATTAGCAAATTTCATACAAATTTTCACGCTCAGACTTTTTCGTGCGAATCACACCTTGCTATTTAGTAAATTTGAATCATTCATTTTGGCACAATGCAAACTGTCAATTTGGACTCGAGATGCCATAGAAGCATATCTCATTGAACTTGAGCTCAACCCTACGGCGTGTTCAAGCGTCACAAGAAATACAAGGCAGTCTGAATAGACCCATCGCCGAATTTTATAGCTCCTTAAGTTCGAAAGAAGCTCTACGAAGGCAAATAGCATGAGCTCTAATTGTGAGTTTGAGTTTTATTGATGAAATGAGAGCATTGATTTGATGTGCTACCAGCTTTACGGCCTGCAATTGCAGAGTTCAATTACGACAACGGCGGTTGCAGGGTGCGTTAAAAGACTTCGTGATCACAATAAAAATTTGCTAGCGAACGACAAGGGTGAGAAAAAGAGTCCCTTACGTGGTGGATGTGCTTTAATGAGCTGCCGTCTCGCAAAAAGTCATTATTAGAGTTTTGTGAGCTTTCCTCACCGGTTTAATTAATATAAGTAGAAAATAAATGTGTAGATATGCATTCATAACATGGAAAAAAAAGGAAATCGTGGTCGTGAATTAAAATCTAGTGAAATATTAATTCTAAGTATCCTAGCTACTGTTCACCCTGAATAAAGGCTTCATAAACATGGTCGTATTTTAGTCTGCGGGACAGCCACTTTATGGGGTTGGGACACACAATTATGAAGCCTTCATTCGAAGAGAAAAAAGAGTTTTTGGTATCGAATTGCTCGTAAGTTTTTATCCGGAAGTGCCAGACTATCCATCTTACATTTTTCCCGTATTTAGCGTTATGGAACAGTGCACGGCAACTTATGCACACTGATGAATAATTCACGCTCCAGGCTCTTTTATAATGATCGATTTAATTACTTTGACTTCGGTTTCTGAACTGCATTAATAACTGAAAAGTGTTATAAAAGTTCAAATAAAGGCTAAAATTTCTTCCAGAAAAAAGTATTAACTATGTATTTGAAAATGGAATATCGAATAATTTACTGGAAATAATCCGTGTAAACGAGTTAGACTTGTTGAGACAATTCAGTATGTTGTAGTGAGAGGAAAAAAAATGCGATGTAAAACAATAGTCGTGGGCAACCAATCAACGGTCTTGTTTATTACGCACGAAATTATTCACCTGCAGTGGAAACCTAACGCTGTTTTTGTGCGTTGGTGCCGTCAACTTTGGGCGAGAAATTAATTAATGTCTACAGAAATATGACTGCAAACATTTCCTCTACAATAACACAAAATTTTGACTGGAACAATTATACAATCTATTGGAAGAATTAGGGAAAAATTTAACAGATGTATCTGAGACGTAGGATAGATGGCAGCTAGAATGTCGTCAGGCTCTGTTGTCAGACTTGGTTGGCTTCACGAGTATTGAAAGTAAATTCGTTCTTTCGGGACTTCAAATGATTCATCCCTGGTGCCTCTTTCAGTTGTAAGTAAAGAGTAAGTATGAAATTTTTTTTGGAATTCTGTCTATTTTGAAAATATTACGCGCCTTTCAAAAAAGGTTCTATTTAACACTTTCCCTGGTACGATGTTTTTTCCAGGGGTAAAATGATCCACTCGTGGGACACTTCACGGGAAGATGTGGAGTAAGTCGTGGCAGAATTATTTTTGACCTGTGATCAATTTTGCGAAATACCATTTTGCTTTGAGAATCATTCTTAAGTAGAAAATTCTTTTCGACAAACCATACAGACAGTCAATTTTTTGTACGTACGTGTATTTAGACTAGAATTAAACATAGCAACAGGAGCAAACCGAAAGGTCCATTCTTCGGTTTCTACCTTAATCCCATTCCATCAAACAATGAAATTACACCATCCAAGTATTGCGCCATCCAAGTATTGCGCCATCCAAGTATTGCACCATCCAAGTATTGCACCGATCATACAGACACCGAAGAAATAAATATTTCGATCATACAGACACCGAAGAAATTAATTCGAAGCAAACATTTTGTCACCTAATACACACTTTGAAATCGCATAGCATCTCACTCGCGGTCATCCTACAACTACACATCTCATCCTGCAAGAACAAATATCCCTCGAGACACAACGTTAAGCACCATTCGATTGTCATTCAAAATTTTTACTTTAAAGTACTATTTGGAATACGAGTTCATGACGCCGGAACACATACTGCGAACAGCGGAAACTAAAGATTTCGAGTACAGATCTAGTTTAAAATAAGTAATTCTTACCTCGAGTATCTCCTATGCATGTTTATGGTTTCATGAGCAGCTGTGCGAGACGTTGGTGCGGGGCACGCGCCCCCTGCGACCGTACCCCGACATGCGAGCATGGCTGGCGGAAGGGCAGTGCGTGGACGCACTGCACGACAGCGAGATGCGAGCCTTCATCTACGGCACTCAACCGCCACCGCAGTCGTGACGCTCGTGGAAAAGGAAGGACTTGGTGATCGTACTAGGAAGAGTGAAAAGTTCAGAAAGAGGAATGGAATTACAGGGAAAGAGACGTAAAATGTATTCATACACACATGACCTTCTTGCAGGTAGTCTTGATAGAATCACGTTGTCGTTGCTTATGCTGTTTTCTGATAATGCAATGTTACCTAAAAGTCTGACACAGGTAATTTAAAAAAACATACATGCATCATCCTAAATATTTTGATAAATACATAGTGCTGGATATGAGCGATAAGACTTTCATGCGTAAAGACTGGAAGATAACGTCGCCACCAGAAGAACGAAATTCTTGCAAAAATTCTTCTCCAAAGACTTAGTCTCAGATTTTCTCGGTGCGCTCGGCTTTTGGGAGACCCTGACACGACCCTCGGTCTCTCCTGCTCAAACGTCAAATTTTTACGCAGCTATGAGATATGCAGAAAAATAGATTTAAAAAGTTGCAACCCAAATACGCTGCATAGCCTAACGTCTCGATAATTTCGTGAGTTGAAAAATAGTCAATATTGGACCTCTAAATACCCGCAATAAACACTTAGATACAACTTGAGAGACATTATAAAAAAAGTAATTTCGATGTTGCCGAACATTATGCGATTATCGTCGAATAATGATTACAAAATATACTGACGGGTCAAAAACAAAGATCAAAATAGTCGTCACCTCCACATAATAATATACTGAACCTTCTTTATAAGGAATTGCGTAGCTCATCTTGCGTTTTACTTGCATTAACGAAAGAAGGTTTTAACGTGAATCTGTTTTTTAGTTTTATACATAAGCAAAATAGTTAAAACCAAATTTTGAATATTAATGGAAGGGGCGACCAGGTAAGCAGATTCTCCTTAAGTTCGACCAATAAATTAAAATGAAATGTAATTCTGGAGATTAAGGACTTTTACCTAATTTTAATTTTTTTTGGCCCTATGTAAACGGAACGCGTTTTGCTCAACGCGTCGCCGGCACAAGTGGCTTCCTTGTACAATTCCTTGAGCCGACGCACGTATTCGAGTTATACGAAGGAAGCAAACTTAAATTCTCCTTCGAAGGTCACTGAGCTCGGTCGCTAGGTGCTCAGTCAATAGCCTTCTTTGCTTCACCATTCACTTGAGAAGCTGTCTATGGATAAGCAGGATTAAGAATTTCATTCCTACTTTAATTGTGACGTGATGACGAGCGCTCTCATTTAGTTCCGTCTGAGCAACAGTTATCAAGGTACTGAGTTCACAGGCCTTAAGCCAGTCGTTGGAGAGATCACGAGTGCATGTTTATCACTTTAAAACAAGCTCATAACGGGTCTTTTGATGAAATTAATGCGGCCGTTTTCATACAATGTCGTATATAAGAACACCGTACGAACTAATGACTGCGTTACTGACACCAAGATACGTTGTCAAATCTAAATACATTTTAGAGATACAAATGACTACTGTAAATTAAGTCAACTCAGAAATAAATATTTCAGAAATGAATAAGAACGGTACATGTAAAATTAATTGACTGTAAATTTTAACGGAATATTTTTTATCATTCAACATGTTTCATTCAGGTATTCATATACATGTATAATTATGTAATTGTGCTCCCTCATCGTCGTAGTTCCTACCTTACATCGTGTAGTCCCTAATTTTGAATTTAGATAAGTTTGACTATCGAGCTATAATCTTGTAGTTAGTGTTTCGCATGATTCTCGCTATGTTCACAGAAACTGAAGAGATATTTTCAATTTTCTGCCCCAATGTTTCAGGTCAGATATTTATAAGCAGGAAGGCAAAGTCAAAAAACGCCTGCACACTTTGGTAGGAAGTCTCCGTTCGCACGTACATCGTACGCATGCATGCATACTTTAAGATACGGTTCGCGGTTCCACTTAGATTGTGGATGGGCACTTTTAAAATTATTCATACAATTTGTTCAAAAGAATTCTGCACTCACTTGCCAGGGGTGTCGATAAGGGATCAAGGGTACTTCCGAGAGGACGCCAGGGTAAAATATTCAAAAATATTTGAGGACCCGTAGGCTTGCTTAGGTGCACTGCCAAGAAATACTTCCATGAGACATCGAGTGGGAAACATCGAACCTTAACGGAAGCCTATGGGAAACATTGAAGCATTAAATACGGAGTGATCTTTAAGTTGAGTATATCGTACAATTATTTAGTTGAATATTATGTGCGTACGAAATCTTTGGAGACAATTTATAACGGAATGCTTGAGAGATATCGGTAGAATTTTTACATGTACATAAATCATATAATTTAATAATTGATTTACAGAGATGGTGGGGTTCCTTTAAGTTAGCTTTTGAAACACGTAAATGGCTTTCAAAATTTCAAGGAGGTTTCTATGCGATAAAAAGTTGATTTTCTTCACACCGTCGGTTTTTTTATAGTTGCTTTTTTAGAATTGTCCACGTTGGAATATTGTTAATAACGAGGTTCTTTTTCAATGATTCTCTTCGTAAGTTATTACGTTATTCTAAGTCATGTCTGAACATACACATATAATCGGAGTTGTTCAGATATTTAAAATTCATTTTTAATTCAGTTCGAGTCTAAAAAATAATTTTACAAGCCAGCAAGAACTTTGTTTAACTGTTGATAGCGCTTAATTTATTTGAAATATTACTTCTTAGAAATTCAATCAAATTCGTTTCCTCCACCGACTCCAACACTGCTCGTGAGCAAGCCATCCTGCGTTGTACCGCGATGAAGTGCATTACGTTTCCAATGCCATGGAAACGTAATAGTTCTCACCTCTCCAACAATCCATGAAACTCCACAGCAGAGACTCGATCGGTCTGTAGTTGTCTGCTCCATAATTGCGACAACTGTGCGTTTGAAGAGGCCTCACAGCTCAGGTTCATTGGGTCGAATATTTCCTGTCCAAGACCTGAACCAAGGAATGGCGCTGAGCAGAGGTAGAAGCGATTGTGTGGAGGAGACATGAGCTGTGTCTCGCGAAACTAGGCCCGGCGGTGAGACGAGAGCTTCATAAAGTTCCATCAAAAAGTTCATGCTGCGTTGAAGTACAACGAGATTTTGAGACTAATGGGGACAAAGTTTCGATGCATATCGAGATGAGTGAAAATGTTTCCTGGACGTTTTAGCTACCAAGTCGCCCATTACTTCACATATGTTGTGCATGTTTTTTGTGACGCATGTGTGACGCATACGTTGCGCATGTTCATGTGTAACGCAGTCAGGCTTTTTCCTGTGAGCATTTTGCGCGATTTTTAAAGCAATATTGTAGGTGGAGCATTTTTAGGCAAATTTTACTTCAAAGTCACCCGGCAACGTTTTTATAGAGTGTGGCAGTACAGAAGCCGACTCACGGAACGATCTTTCTTTCCAAGTGAATGATGCTTCATTACACAGAAGAGTAACTTAAGGTACGAGTAATTATACTAACATTCTTTCATACACGTGGAATAAAAATTTAAATCAAAAAGTATTTATTTGAATGAAAAGTAACCATGCATGTAAGTGTACGAGAAATTGAACACCTGGATGGCGGTGTGGCTTCATTCTTGGTAGACATCAGCGTCGGGACATGCTGAGTGAGGTCTTGCTGTCACCGTCCGAATGGGATTTCAAATGCTCTTTTCTTCAATTAACATCACTCCAGAAAGCAGCCATCAATTCTATGTAATGGAGCCGTTTTATGATGCAATGCACCGAAAATCTTGCACTCACAACTTGATTCAAAACGCCTCTCAGGGGCGTTTGCATGCATGCGCCTCCACAACAGTCGGAGCAACAGGCCGCCGCTGAATATGCGGGTAACATCTCCCCAAAATGACACGATGGGCTTCCAAAACACGTCTAGACCCTTCCCGGGCGACGAGCAAATCCAATATGCAACAGATGATCCAGCCTTCACGTTTTCAAATATGGGCAAATTGTTCAGAAAAACAGATACTCAAGACACTGAATTTTTTCTACACAGGAGGACTTACAAGGATAACAAGACAACTCTTCGAGAGTTTTTTTTGACTAAAACCGCAGAATGCAGCGTGTGCTTTGAGGCACAACAAGCTCTTAGTAGAGTAATAGTTGAAACGAAACAAGAGTCATTACTTGAATGTTATAAACTATATATACAGCAAGACTTCTAGAAACTTTGGAGTCCACCTCAATCTTATGCTCAAATATGGCATCAAAATTTATCGTAGTATTTTAAGTTTGAGTGGTATTAAAACGGGGAATGGCATTCATTTTTAACTTTTATGACGGGTAAATGTTCCTGCAGGATCTCGTATCTAACAGTGTGCTTGTCTAACTAAACAAATTACTGATACGAGTTCCGTGATCGAATTATGAGATATCCTGCGCCAACATTTTAGTGCGGGTCAACAGTCTCCACAGGACAGTCCTCTGATGAGTCAACAGTGTCACTTTGTGTCCTCAGGCAGACAGAAAATTGGCCTCGTATTTACATACATCGTCAGTTTTGAATACTTGACCTGACCTTTAAATACCTTACACTGGGTTTATTTAGACTATTTAATTATCAAAATTAACACGGAACTTTAGGTTTTAACCTGTGAAACACTTCTTGTTTCTAAATGCTTATAAAAAAATAGCGATTGACCAGCGTTAGTCCGTCGAGATGCTCAGTAAATTCGACTCCCACGAACACTTGTCCATTTGTTGCCATCATCACCTCTATGCGAGAAGAAGAATTCACAGGTGACTGAGAAGAACAAGAACGGCAAGTTTCACGATGGATTCCTTCTGAGAGTCGCTGGAGGTGAGTTTGATATTTGGAGGCCATAAAATTTGAGGCCGAGTTCAGACATGGAGCTGTCACCAACACTCGGTGTCTGCAGGGGCGAGTGGAGCGTTCACTGGCAGCGACAGCACAGCTTAAGACCGTCGCAGCATTCCTCGACAAAATGCCCGAGAAAAGAAGAAAACTTTGAGGGTTGGACCAGGCTTTGGATGTTTCGGGGCCGGACCTTTGGCAGAGCGAGAAACTGGGACAGCAATGAGACTTGAGGCAACCGGAACTTGGTGAAAGACCGAGAAATATGTGTTGTTGGCTGTACAGTCGCCGCCCTCAGGATCTTCCCTAAATGCGTCGGAAACAAGCTACTCTTATTTCCAGCCCAAGCTTCGAGTGAAATCTACGGTCCAGGATGGGAAGCAAGATGGAAACTTTTCGGGCCGTAAATTTTCGTCGCCATTAGGAGGTTATCGCGGAAGTCGCCTCTATATCACAGCCATGGAAACAAAGTGTTTTTGGTACCTAAGAGCGCTCAGCACTTACGAATCCCAGTAGGAAATGTTAAGTACTACAAGGCAGGAGGAAATTCACGAATTATGAGTGTCTAGTCGTCTCTTAGCATTGATTTCTCTCAGTAGATGATTGAAACCTAACACCGATATTATTGAGGGAAATAAGTCAATGGTTGAGGGCTCTAGACTATACTTTGGACACCCTGTTCCCGTCCACTTGCACAGTTCTCCCTAGCCGTTACTGGCATCAGATTCGAGTAATCTTCTTGTGTAATCTTCTTCCTGTCCGGAGATCTCGAATATGCCGAGATTGCTTTGCAAAATAAACACGTACGCTTAATTAGGAGCATTTCCGCCCGATACAGAAAAAAACAGACTCATAGTTTAAGCAAGTCCTCAAAAATGAAATTGGAAAAAACGGACTTATAGTTTAAGCAAGTCCCTAAATATACTACTGTCATCGATGCCATCTGGGAAAAAAGATGCAATTCTTACTTTGTAGGTTAGCCTAGATTTTGATTCATTTCCATTCAACGTTATTTCAAACCCAAATTTTTGCTATGCATCGAACATGTTCAACACAGCATGTCAGCAGCCAAGAATCTTCGAGTACATGCAAAGCTGAAGCAGGTTGACTTCCTAGGATGCAAAAATTCACAACCAATTTTTTTCAAGGAAATCAATGCCCGCCCACGCTGGGTATCCTTTAAAATGAATTTCCCCGCACAGAACAGCGGCCAGCCCCTGCCAAGGACATAAAAGCCTCATCTCAGCAACGCCGCCCTCGGCGATCTCCTGTTTGCGTAGGCGTGCCCGGAGATCCGAGGAAACATGAACATCATTTCGGCTAGAATTTTCAAGTATATTCTGCAACGTATTTCTGTTGACGCTCCTTATTTACCGGCGTTCGGAAGAGCAAATAAACCTCAATCTCTGGCAAAAGTTTCTCCCAGCTCCCCAGCACTCATTCGAGCTATTGACTCTCGGTCCTCGAGTTCAGTGAAATTAAAGAAAGGTTCGCTCAGCAGTCCCCTAAGGTCCCGGCTTAACGAAGAACGTCAAGATTTCCCTCTGGGATGAGCTCTACGTATACTTAGAAATGTGTCAAAATTAATTTGAATCGAGAAGGATGTATTTTTATAATTTAAAATTAAAAACTGGTGTTTTCACGGAAACAAGTTCTTAAGTAGAGTGAAAAAATGTAAATTCAGAAGGATTTCGCTCATGGACGACACCCACCAACATGGCCGACTGGTGGATGTTTTCGAGAATTCAGCTCGAGTCAAAATCATCCGTTTTGGTGAAGAAAGTGTTCGTAAGCAGCCATTTGAGCGCGCACTGCAGGATTATCTCTTGTAGAAGAAGTACGCGTTTGTATGTACATTAAGGTGTTCGATGACACAGCCCAGAGCTGAGGCCTCAAATGTATTAGCTCAAGTACTTTCAAAAGGTATTCTCATGAATTTTGATACTTAGACAGACTTTGTTTGAAGTGGACGTGCTACCTGATCTTAAGTTCTCATTTCAATTTAAATTTTTCCATCTAACTTGAAAATCAAACACTGCTTCTCAAATGGAAGACCAATCTCAGCAGTTCAGGCCCTTTTTTGGAGCAGCTGGAGAATGTGTGGAGAATTTAGAGCATAGTAAATTAATCAATGAAACAATCAATTGCTGTGACATAATTATCACATGCACGTATGTGAGAAATTTCCCCTTATTTTTAAATCCATCATGAAATTTTGAAGGTTTTCCTATTCAAGCGGACACAGCTTGCTTGCGTAACATCAATCTGGACGGCCATTTTTCCCTTTCCATTCGGTGTGCCCTCCGATAGGCCATCCAACTTCACTGTCTCTCCGGTGTTCATTTAATTTTTGATGCTTTTCGGCCGATCAAAAGAGTAGTCTAATCTGAAGAGTTCTCGAAATGTTCCGCAGCGTCCGTAGAGTTCAGGCAGAACGCAGTTGCCAAATGGACGGCGTGTGGAAGTTAGATGGAGCCGACCGACCCTCTCACATAATTGCACTCCGCAGCTCCGGCCTAACCATTGCTTATTCGAACGCCTCTAAGCTCTTCTCTCACTTCTCGAGTTGGCAAATTGCAAGGCAAGTTCATCATTCACTACAATTCGAACCAGAAGCTTCAATTTTTCCGATGCAAGGTTACAACTTAATTTGTTTGGATTAATTAGTGAACCAATTTCTGAAGAATTCAAATTGTTTCACTGATATTTTGTAATTGAATTAGTATTTTTGATTATTTTTCTCTCCTTAACAGATTGGTCTCCCAAGGAAGTTTTCTTGCAGAACTTGTGAATGCTCGTTAATGTTTTAATTCAGAACAACTTTACGAATAATCTCCAATTTCAGACATCGTATCACCCTGCTCTTTTGTTAATGTGCTCTATCTTGCGGATAATCATAAGAAAATATTCATATTGAAAAAAATTATGTCGATATTCCAGAGAATTTGTATTAATAACTTTCAGCATATTATTCGAAGTCAAACAGAAAAATTGATTTTCGCTTAACGTAGAAAAATCTTTCAAAAATGAAACAGTTCGGAGGAAAATTAATTTAAGTAGTAATTCTAATTGACTACATGTTTTGGCCATGTAGTTTAAAATTTTTCTACCGTAATTTCATAAAGAAAGGGAAAACCAAGCACAACGCTTTTATTGAGAAGCTAAGTGTAGATTGATAATTTTAGAATTGCATATTTTTACAGTTTCCTCCAGGCTCCAGTGAGGTCTCCAGGCTCCAGTGAGGTCTCCAGGCTCCAGTGCGGTCTCCAGGCTCCAGTGAGGTCTCCAGGCTCCAGTGAGGTCAACATTCACTTTGGCATTGCACGCTAAGTTGGAATTTATGTGGAATTCTGAATTAATTGCTCGTAAGTTATATGAAGTCAGAAAAGATGTGGTGACAAAGATTTTACACAAGTTCAATTTTACTACGGACATTTTTCAGGGTGATTGTAGTGTTCAGGATATTTAGATATTAAAGAAAACAGTACATAACCTAAGGACTCGTTCGGGATTTGTTGCCGCATTATAAAAGCTGATCTCAAATGAATGGCAATGAAGAAACTGCACAATTTTTTTGTTAAAAATGCAGTTTAATCTTTTAAAAACCATTGTTGTCACGGACATCATCATGAACTTCAAACACAACAGTTTGATATCGAATTGGTCTGATTCTCTCCATTTTCCGGAACGAGGAACATCATTTTGAATTAAGTGCGCTGGCAGGTCTCCTGACTTTGGATGGGCTGCAAGAAATACGGAGAATAAAGATCCTTCCGTCGTCCGCCTAGGGGACTCGGGCCGGCGACCAGCGCTTGTCCTGCAGAGCTTGTCGGAAGGTAACAAAAAATCCACCAATCCTCGTCCAGCTGCTCAGTCGGTGACGAGGAATAGGGGAATAAATGCAGAGTTTGGAGGCCATAGTGTGAGTGCAATCACGGGACTATGTACTGTTAGAGGTGCACTAATAATGAATGTGGTCCACAACTGCGAGGTAAGAGTTCGCGTCCTGGTTGAGCAAACGGATTTTTGAGGAATTGTGGAGGGCGTCCCTTGGAAAAAAGTTTAGGCGGCACACTGCTCGCATCACTCACGCATCAGCAGTTATGAGGCTCTAAAAATCAACGCAGTACTCCATGTCTATTCTTCGGAATTGATAAAGTTTATGTTTGAAATTCGGGATATTTTTTCCTTTCCTCCATCCCTGGCACCTTGGGAGACGGGATTAAACACAACACAACCTCTAATTCACCATTTTTGATGTCGGTGTCCGTGTTGTGGGCGCTTGCATCAGGTAAGGCTTTGTGTGACCAGATTCTCAAAATTTAAGTGAAAAAATTCTTGTGCATTTTGCTTGCTCACTGTAGCTTCGCAAGAATGTTATTTCACGATCACGTAAAAGACTCACTTCGTTGTGAAACAGTCACAAGACGAAGAACTAATATTCTATTGGTACCAGGATTCTTAAATAAAAACGATTGTGTTCAGTGGCTGGGGCCTCAAAAAGTGTTCCGTTGGAACTCAAAACGAACCCTGAACCTCGGCAGCTCCTGCTTTATGAGACCCCAGAACAGGTAAACTTGGCACTGCATCGTACGCAGTTTCTCTTTGGCCATCAAGGAATTTCTCGAAAGTTTCCTTCAAAGGAATCTTTTTCTTCATCTCCAAATCATTTCATGAGAAGTCAAACAAAAATGTCAGAAAATTGTTTCCGCGACTTCACTTCGGGTCACAGAAAAGGGTGCAAAAAACTGGTCATATTTGTTACGAAGTTTTGAAGCTTGATGTTCTTTAAACGCTTGTTTGAAAGCTAGGACCTAGATGTCGGCAAAGTTGTAATTACTTGCTTGTGTGGGAAACCATTTTGAAAACACCGAGTTTTTCTCTATACTATAAAAACATCCCAGTAGCGGGCAGCACAATGGACTCAAACAATGCGGCGAATAAACGTATCAGGGAGTGATACTGCTGGTCTTGTACATTTCTTCAGGACG
>VOMN01130752.1:0-27252 GCA_014899125.1 Orchestia grillus | reverse complement strand
AAGGTCTTTCTCTTAATGCAACAAAATGAGTGTTCCCCAAAGTACTAGGTTAATCCTACTAACAAAATCTTTACAGGTTACATAAAGGAAAAAGACAATAGTGAGGCTGTCGCTGATATGATTCACCAAAGAATTAATCTCACCGTTGAATTCTTCAATTAAACATATGTTTCCATGAACATGAAAATCCATGAAACAAAAATGCTTCATAAATTGAAACGATCATCCAGGTCGGTAACTTTGAAATCAATTAATAACTTCACAGTTTCCGGTAATATCATTAACGACGAGTTCATTTCATCCACACAGTCCCAAGCCAATTCGACCGGCACTTTCTTCAGAAGTCCACGTAATAGTCGAGACACAAAACCCATGCCTAATTTAATTCTTTCCACAAACACGACTTGTCAGTTTGATCGATGGCATCTGGTGATTTCTTGACCAGGTGGTCAAGAAAGCAGACAGTACATCTGGTCCTTCCTAGTGGATGTCATCTTAACCGAATTATCGTGGTAAAATCTTGCGGGGTTTTGTATTATCTTCAGGTATTGTCAATAAACAAAAACAGAGTGGGGTGAGCGCATTTTTCTTTCTCACGTTATATGACAGGACGTTAATAGTATTTTTTTACTAATAGTTCGATTCCTGAAAAATGGTGACTGACAATGATCAAATTGTGGCTGGCTAAATGGATCATCGTCCTGTTGTTAATTTCTCCCACAGAACAAAGTATAACATTTATTTACCAAGAAATATATCAACATGAGACCTTTGTTGTACCCATCGATCGGTAACAACGAGTGAATTTTTTTCGGTATTTCATTTCAAGTTGTTTTGAAATTTTCTGATAAACCCGTTCTCCGTTTAAAACCGTAAATTCTTCCCTGGGTTTTACATCAAACACGACCATAACTAGAAATTCTCCGTACTCCAATAACGTGTCATTTTTGTTGTTGTGCAAGGTTATCGTCATCCGTGAATACGACAGGCTGAGCTACTGTTACCTCTTGTTTTAGTACCTCGCCCACATACATCATCTTTGACTTCCACCTGATAAATTAGTACCGTTCCTAAACTACTTTAATTCAAGCTAAAAATTAAATCTAAATAGCATCAAGTTCATTGCAAATAAAAGTAGATGCAATCCAAATGAGAATGGTATTGAATGATTTGAAAATAATTCAATTCAGGTGACAACTAATTGATTGTTAGCTAAATAAAATCAAACACTTCTTTTTTATTCTTCTTTTCAACGTTTGATTGACTTCTTTTTTTTCAACGAAACATTCAGAAGAGGCTGAACTGGCCTAATGATTTCGTCACGAAACACTCATAAGAGGCTGTACTAGTGTAGAGATTAACAGATAAGAGATAGATTGAAAAGACAAATTATTAGAAAAAAGAAATATTTGCCGAGTCAAGCTTTTCACTTTCTGCCGCACCAAGACGATATGATGCGAGGAGGTACTTCTTCGAGCTCCTGCCGCAATTTATTGTTTTTCGAACTCAGTGACGTAACACGCGTGATTTCTTAAACGAAAAACAAAAATCATTGGACATGAAAATGAACGTATTAACTATTAAAGTTTAATTGAATATAAGTATGAAAGAGATATTTCAAAAATAAGGGAGATTGAAATACTAAATGAACATACAATAGTAGGACAAAAAAGTGGAGCTGTAAATAATTTCAGTTTAGCATTTTAACACGCCCTTTTTTTGCAAATATCTAATTCGAATTCAAGTTGATGGTGAATTTTCATCTAAGGTTGGAGCATTTATCTAATGTATTGATTAGCTCTATTTCAGATCTGACTGCAGCATAGAGTAAACATTGATCTGGGACTACACAGAATTAAAAAAAGGCAAATTGAAGGAACTTTGTTTACAGGACAGGTGAACTCTTGTATTTTTGAGACTCTCAATAACGATGATATTAAAAAAACTCGGGAAGTAAGGCAAAATCTCATGTAAGGAGAATAATTCCAATAGAACTCTCACGACTGAGAGAAATCACGTACGGAAAAAAATGGGGTCAACACCTGTTCAAACATATTGTGGTGAAAACCAATTGGTAACTGCCGCTAAAGGGATTCCAGAGTTAAAAATACTGCCAAGACCAGATTCTCAGTCAAAGCTCCTCGCAGTGAGCTCAATAAAGCAGAATATCATTCTAGAGCTGGCGTTAGGGAGCTTCTCCTTCTTCAACGAAACATACAGAAGAAGCTGAAGTGGCTTAAAGAATAGAGGGGCCGATAGATACAACAATTGAAACAAGTAATATCCTCTGGTGTGTTGAGCTATTTCTTTTCTCATCCTGTAGGACGAGTTGATATGTGGGGCAGCCCTTAATTTAAATTACAACATTTTGCTCTATTTTGGTATCAATTGAGTCTCTCACGTCAGCTCAGATTAATGCAGTTGGATTTAAATGTATTGATAGCTTTTAAATTTGATGAATAAAGCTTTCTGAATTGAAGATAAGCTATCGATAAAATTTCAGAAAGAATATTTTAAAATAGGAGTTTACTGAAATATAAAAGTGCAATATGTACTGTTTTCATTGTTTTTTAATGTAATCTGTATGTCGTCTGTTCCTATTGTTTCCATAATTCTAACCAAGCCAGGTATTTTAGACTTTTGAAACTGACCAACGTGCATATTAGTCCAGTGTTGCCAATTTTCTACGATTGAAGATTTTTTCAATTAATGCCGTTTTTAAAGAAATCAAAAGTAATTTCAATGCTTTGATGGTGAATATGAATGCGATTATAGACGAAGCCTTGATGTTCGTGAACATTTAGCCGTTACTTGATAGTCATTCTGAGGAAGCAGCCGTTAAGTGCACACAGACATCATCGTTCCATCTACCAACAATTTCGAATTCCCTATAGCTGTACATTGGAGAGAAAATTAGGTCAACTTACTCACTCTCTTGAACTTTCGTTTGTCTCAAGATTAATTTACTTTTTTTGAGTTCTATTGACCAAGTTTGGACATGTATAGTAGGTTAAGATGACTCACTTGATATTCTCTGACGCAACTATAATAAATCTCGGGTAATAAAAATCACATTTCAGCATTACGAGTCATGATAACCCAACAATTTTTCCAGTGAAACCCCTTGACCGAAGACCCTTATGCTAATACTAACATTTTATACAAAAGTGTAAAAAAAACATTCAAATATAAAAACACTGTATATTCACAAGCATAAACCATCTTATTCCGTCAAGACCTTTGATTTATTTCGTTCCTAAGTTAAGCGATAGAAATATATAGAGCAGAATTTATCGTCACATTCGTCCAGTCCTTTCATTTGATCTCGACCATATGCGTGATAAAATGTGTTTCTCAATGCAAATAACATGAAGTTCATACTTCTAGGCATTGGAGTGTACTGATCAACATAGAGTTTTAGTGATCTTTCTGAGCCTAGTTTTCATTTTAATTATGCGTTGAATGAATGGGACAAATATTTCTTTTGTATTTGTTTTTGACTCTGAAGCTTGAAGCTGCTGAAAGATACATTAAAACGTTGCATTCGTATAAGATCTATGTAGATTTTATTAAAATGAATGCAAATTATTTGAGTATTTCAACATGCAATGAACTGTATACAAGCTCATAATGGTTTTTTATTGCTTAGGTCTGTAATCAGTAGAAAGCAAACGAAATACGAAATTTTGAAGAAACTAGCTAGAGTATTTCTCTAGACATACATTTCCTTTCCCATTTCATTCCTCCAATTCTTCCAAAGACATTCAACTTTTATGCTTGAAACATTACGATAAAATCTGACTTCGAAATGACCAATTTAACAAACAATAATTCATGATGGCGTTCTTGACGTCGTACTCATTTCAACTTTATGAATGCCTGCCACATTGCATCACCCGTCAGACACCCTGAGACGAGACCTAATGCCTGCTGCATTGCATCGCACGTCAGGCACTCTGAGACGAGACCTAATACCTGCTACATTGCATCACACGTCAGACACTCTGAGACGAGACCTAATGCATGCTGCATTGCATCGCACGTCAGGCACTCTGAGACGAGACCTAATGCCTACTGCATTGCATCGCACGTCAGGCACTCTGAGACGAAACCTAATGCCTCCTGCATTGCATCGCACATCTGGCACGTTGAGGCGAGTTCTAATGCCTGCCGCATTGCATCGCACGTCAGGCACCCTGAGACGAGACCTAATAAAACTTTGCAGGCAATCAGGGGCCGCACTGACAAGTGAGGCTGTAACAAATGGCGTCGTTCTGATTAGTTTCCGAAACGAATTTAACTTCTGTCTCTTCCCAGCTTTTAGTTTCGCATGGTGTTTTAGCTTCGCATGGTGTTATTGGGATAGATATAAAACGTGGGTGAGGAGAAAAATCGAGAATCGAAATGTTACCTCATTGTGATTTTGCAGCGTGACTAAGCAAGTGCAGGATTTTTTGTGATTGAATTATGTACTGTACATAAATCGTTTAGTTCTGCGATATTCGTGTCTTTTAGGTTCCAAACGCCTCAAGATCTCCCTGGTATTGTTGAGGTTGCCTGTGTGATCGTTAAGTCTACGAAACTGCTAAAACCCCAAAACAGCGAGACTTTTTCACGGCCCTGGTAAAGGGAGACGAAGGCAGCGCGCGGTAAAAAAGCGACCTGTACGTCGGTCGAAGGTTGGGGTGAAGATATGTCTCTCCAGGTTGCCCACTGTGCGACAAAACTATGAATATGGTTTAATATTGCGTACCATAAAAGAGTAAAATGATTTGTGCACTTTACGCTAATTAGGCTGCTATTACTATGTAGTATTGAATGATGCAGAGTGGGGCTGAAAAAAGCGTTATAAATGTTTTATTTGTTCCCATAATAAGTCTCAGTGAAGCTACGCTTTGGAACGTTGTCTCGAGGCAAATAGATATTCTAACATTTATATATTTTAACAGCCACTATTTCATACAGGCACCTCAAGAAAAAACCTGTATTTTCCTGGATCAATGTTCATAAATTGGTAATAAATTACTGTGATTTCCTATGTTTACGTCATGCAATACAAGCTCGTTTCGCTATGAAATCAGTAAAAAATTTCTGTGAAATTGTAGAGCCTGATGAAATACATCCATTGCGTGGACCAATAGGTCTACGTTCTTCATCTTTTTATTGTATTTTTCAACTGATTTTCTGTGCGATATTTACTAGAACTAAGAAGCAAGCTTGTTATGCAGGTCAAAAGACGACCGAAAAATGACGAGTATTTGAAGATATTGCGAATGATGGCAGTAGTTCACTGAGTATTTCTACTCACTAAATAGTCTTGCGTTTTCAGTTGAAAGAGGCACATCGCATCAGGTAAGAAAGTTGCTCTGAACGATTTGAATCTTCCATAAAGAAATAAATACAATTGTACAAAATTTTTAAGATTTCATTGGGAATGTTTTTTCCTTGATAATGACTTCTTTCATGCGGTACATGGGGCCTAGTGGGTATGATGAGGTGGCTTTAAACGTTATTTGCCAACTAATATATTCACGTTTATTATTTCTCACGAGTGACGAGGGACCTCGCATGGACAGACAGGGTCGTCAAGCTGCATGCTGGGGCTGCCATCTGCCCGAGAGACGAATAAGTTCTTATGAATAATGTAAATATTGGACCTCAATTCAATATTGGTGGTATTGGTCCTCATGTAATATGAATCACAAGCGTATTAATGTGTCAATTGAAAACTTTTTTCGACCGTATGTGGGGGGCAAGGTTCTATATTTGATGATGGTCTTGGTTTTTATCGAGGTAATTAGGAAATGTCAGGGATTATTCGTATAAATTTGGCCTCCTGGTGCATTTCGGATTTACATCTGACATGAAATGTTTAAGGCCCGTTGTTAGGACGTACATTCAATTTTAGCGAGACACGATGTTCAAGTCCACATGACTACTTGCAAGCAGTCAAGGATCCTGTTGCTACAATAACACTTGCCAAATTATTGACTCTTCGAAATGAACTGTTGACTATTTGCTGATGATCGTGCTGAGAAGGCAATGGCTTAAGGAGCTGCATAAAAGCTTGCTTCGCTGTATATGAAGCTGAGTGGACCGGTGCATAAAATCTTTGTATATGAAGGATTATCATGTTAACTTTTCACGCATAGAATATCAAAGAATACCGTCACTTTGCTAAAAGCAACACTCTTTTCTGACGTTATAACTCATTATCTTCATGACTTATATTATGAATGTTATTTTCACGATAATTGTAATTTGCATGATATTTTGCTAGGTTTTTATCAATCTTGTTTTGGAGTTACCATAATTTTAAGAAATTCCTTCGTAATCATGGCTCTTCTGTGCTTTCTTATCGAGAAAAATATGTTACTCACATATTAGAAAAACGTTGAAATTATAAAAAATAAAATACATCAACTTACGAGAAAATAGTAATTTTAGATGACAGA
This sequence comes from Orchestia grillus, assembly GCA_014899125.1. Taxonomy (NCBI): domain Eukaryota; kingdom Metazoa; phylum Arthropoda; class Malacostraca; order Amphipoda; family Talitridae; genus Orchestia; species Orchestia grillus. The sequence continues at coordinate 20,797 of VOMN01130752.1, read as the reverse complement.
AAATTTGTTATGTATGTAGTGGCGTTTGCCTTCAAGCGCTATCAGCGGTAGATTTTGGGCTGGTTACATTATGTTTCTAATCACCGAGCGCTAGTTCGAAATTCCTATCTCCCAGAGTTAATCCTGCTCTCCCATGCTTTGGATTGCTGTATTTCTTAGCAATGTCATTCATTTTAATTCAATTCATAAGTCTCACAAATAAAGAGAGAGCAGAAATAATTGTTGTCTCAGAAACACTACCCGTCTCTGGAAAACTGCCGAAATCCCTCGTTTTCAAAAGGCCTTACTGTCTGTTGAGATATCGTCATTTTAGGTAGGTTCAAAATTACGTCTCTGTACTTGTAAGAGGTGGTCATTTTTTTGCGATCTAAAAGTTGTTTGTTAATGCTAATTGAAGCTTAGTTACATCAGAGCTCTGCTGTTTCAACTCATTGCTCACTGAAACTCGTCTCTATACCGACTTTGCTTTCAAATTGGAATCAAAATCCCTAAATAGTTTGCCTTTAAATGCTGTTTTAGCATTCGGCAAAATATTCAACAAATTGGGAGGCTAGTAAAGGAAGTAAACAAACGAATCAAGAAACAGTTCACGATGAATTTGTTTGCACAGCCTCCAAAGTGTTATATTTTCACTTATTTCTCATAAACCTCGTGCGTGTGTGTACAGTCATAGGTTTTTGTATGCACATGCTTACTCAATAGGGAATGCAAAACTCTATTTTCAACAGAATCACTTATATGCAATGAAAGTAACAAGTAAATTTTGCAACAAATCTCTAAATTTTTAAAACTGATGACTCTCAAATAAAAACCTCTTAATTCTTTTTTAAGCACATGCCTGGAAAAATATAGTTTTAAGAAATCCTGAGGAGTATGAAAATATTTAATTCACTAAAAAGATGGACAATATTTCCCCATTCCAATAGCACCAACGAGAAATTTGTGTTAAAAGGGAAATTTTGTTTTATAGGAGAGGGCAGGTCTTAATGGCACATTAAATATAGTAAAAAAAGTTGATCGTGGTAAACGGCTTCATGCACTATTTTTGGTAACGAAAATATGCACGCATCTTCGCGCTTGTATAACAACTAACTATGATCGGTGAGTGAAGTGTCGTTGCAATTACATTCTATGTTGGCTATCCGACGTAGCATTTCATTCGGTACGATTTTTGATTTACTTCATTTTCACGCACCCCACCCAAATAAAAATCGTTGGTTCGAGAAAGCAAGTGAATAGAGAAGCCTCCTTCAACATTGAGGTGGAAGAGTGCCTCTCAAAACGTGAATCACACAATTGGGCGCTCAGCCCTTCACACGCGAGGTCAGTGCGCCTTACAAAAGACAGTTTATCGTCCGCTATCATTCATAGGCATTTAAAATAATTTTTTCCCTCAAAAACAGTAACATTAAAAGATATTATTGTGAGGAGAAAATTAGAAATAGATAGGTGCGAGCAACATGTGTATTATCCTTCAACCACGTGTGCAAAGCTCCCGTGAGCTCAGTTACTGCAGTACAACCTATTCAGAACTGCATTTTTGACATAAAATATGGCATTGTCTGAAAAATGCTTGCATTCTGTTTGACTACGATCCGAAATAAATTTAATATATATACCAAATGAAACAGGACCTAAAACTGGCCCCTGTGGGCCAGCGAGGACTGTTTTGCAATGCCTTTTAAATTCTTTTATTATGACAGACTCTACGCCGTTTTTTAAATTAAGTTTCCGAAGTTCGAAAGAAAGACCTTGAATTTTTCAACCTAAAAGGTATCCCAAGGAAATGATTTGGTCAACACAGTCGAATGCCTATCTCATGCCTGATACCAGACAGATTGGAAAGTTTTTCAAATGGAAAGCAGGCGGCAGGTCCCAATATTTGTGAATAAAAATTACCTTAGTTGTATTTGTTCTAGAACGGAATACGAATTAATTCTCCCGTATTTCCAAAATTTATCGATAAAACTAATTTGTCTAAAAGGAATAATTGTTTCGAAACCATTATTATTGGAAGGGCGGAAATAGGGCGACAGCTACAAATAAGATTCGTGTCACCTGAATTGAAAACCGGCCAAATTCTTGCAATTCTCTGAGTCTTCTGATGCGATCTTAGCGTCGCTCACACGATAATTATTCACCGGTCTCAAATAAAAATTTAAAAATTAAGCTCTGTAACTTTGGGGATGAACAGCTATCAACAATTACTTAATGTAAAAAAGAAAAACAATATAAAAAAATCAGCGAATATAAAACGTACATTTATTTAAATGAAAAAAGATGAGTGACAGAGTCAAAATTTACTCCGCTTTGTAGCTCGAATTTTTTTTAAAACCGGAACTGATACATAACTTAGTGATTCAAAGTACTATTTCCCGTGATGTAGAACGAACAAAGAACGATTGCACTCAGCTCTACAGGTTCCCTGATTTTACAAGAGCCTCGCCGGTAAAAAACGTATTTATGTATCTGAAACACTCTTTTTCATACATATACGTATACTGCATACGGCTAAAAAACACCGTGTTTTCTATGGTTAACAACTATTTAACTTTTTAAAAAGTGTCAAATCCCATTTTTGTAACGCCAATGTTTTTCAAAGAACTAATCAATTTAATTTTACCTTATTTATGACTCTTTATTGCATCGCACATATAGTAATTGTACAGAGTCACTAAATTGTATCACACGAGTATCATGGTCCATGAGTCTCTTGTAAATTTATCTTAAGAAAAACGTATTATAAAGGTTCAACGAGTGTTTACCGAAACTTGGTGCACCCTAACCAGAGGCTACAGACCATGTAGTGAGGATGCTGATGAAACGTCCCTACGAAGAGTGCTATTCAGAAGTCCGTGCCAAAATTGACTACGTACCAATCGCGCCAATTATTAAACAGACTACTCCTACTAAGCTTATCATACATTCGTTTGTTAGATTTTTCATTTATTTGATTACTTGCGACTTTATTTATTCATGAATTTAACGTATTTTTATATTGGTCAACAGAATTTGCTTTTAAAAGTTGACGTTCCGTGTAACCATTTTGTAGTAGAGAACAATTTTGTACGTAGAACTACAAATTTTTTTTCCTATGCATTAATTTTCATGTTAAACTGCTACTTGTTAAAGGTTCGTGTCTTTGTGAATTACCCTCCATACAGAACATACATATTCAAATAGAGTATTTCTTAAATGTGTATATAACTTGTACACCCGCCATTAATTTCCTACGAAATTACCAATGCGCTTATGATGCTACACAAACGAAACTACTAGACTTCCAGGTGAACCCTAAATGCAGAAGCTTTCGCATACGGTGTGGGCCACTCAAAGTAATTGCTCCCTTTAAAATGCGTATTTTATTGAACGCTTAGGAGGCCAACAGGCTTAAAACTTTGACAGAGCACAGTCTAGTTAACAAAATGCAATTGCATAACAAAGTATGAAACGTTATAAGTAAACGCTTAATATACACTTAAATAATTTGTGGCACAAGACAAAAGTAGGTTTACTTTTGGTAAAGAGCAACTCACATGAAAATAACAACACAATGGTATGTAGAAACATTCTATCTAAAAACTTGATGAATTCTAAAAAATAGAGCTTACGAGTAAAACAATATTTTCAGGTTCAGAAGAAGCGGTATCATTATGAAAAGGTTTAAACTTATGAAGTAAAATGTTCGCTAGTAATTTCAGACCAGATTCATCACAATTTGACACAATTTTAAACTTGTCAATATGAATTGGATGATTAAATTCTGAAGAATGGTCTCTTAAACCCATATACAATCGGTTTGTTGTCCTATTTCCGGTCCGGACAGATACCCCTTTGTGCCCAGCGATGCGTGTTGTGAAGCGGCCAACAGTTCCACTCTACTAAGTATCCTGCCACTGACTACGCAGATATTTATAAATTTGAAGCAAGCAAGGAGCAGCCTATGAGAGGCATGATACCGTCGCAAGTGTGAAGCACGGAGTCAGTATAATGGTTTAGGGCTGTTTCACCGCACATGCCACTGGTGCACTTCACATCTTCAGGGCTCGAGGGACGGGGCATGTACCATCAAATATTGGATAGGAGTGTCATTCCCAGTGCGAAGCGTTCATTCCAAGTACACAAATGGCCGTTCCAGTAAGGTAACGACAATGAACACGAGGCAAAATTAACATCCGAGTGCTGGAAAATTTTGCCTGTTAAGCAACTTCAATAAAAGCGTTAGGGCAAAAACTATTCTTTAAAATATAATCACGTTTTATAGGATGATGGACGTGTGCTCTAACATTATATATCAGTTTGGACGTGAAGCCTGCAATGGCTTCTGTATAGGGAGTCCGTCTCGACAAGTAAAGATCAGATTTTCAGAACACTTATGCGTCAGTCATTGAACTAATAGACAGCTACAAAAACCTCCTCACTCGAGCCCTCGAGCTCACTGCGAAAATTTTAATCATCCTTCCAGGCTAATCAACTTCTTAATAACAAGCTCAACAAGCAACGTTATAGATTTAAGAATACTGGAATCCTTGTACTTCTACAAAAAAAGACGTTAAATTCGGAACTTACCTTAGTCCCGTTACGTTTTACTTAAACCATCTGCCTAAAAACTACTCAGTTTTTTGTTATACGCAGATTGACTATGTAGGGACTTTTTGCTTCTGTTTTTGTCTTTGTGTTCTTATTTTAGAATTGTGTATGGCTTTCCATTGCAATTTTGTTATATAATCACGATATGCTTGTGAAATCCAAACTGGACGTTTCTCGGGACTAGCTAATCTTCAGCAAATTCTGAAAAGGATAATACGGAAATCTAAATAGGTGTACAAAATCTAAACTTAAAAATTAAGCTAATAAAATATGGTAAAAAATAAAGATTAATACAATGAGGATTTGTTGGCCGCCAGAGAAAACCTAAAAAGGAAGCTCTAAGAGAGTTAACCCGCAATGAGAAGAAAATGACCTCTCCGAATGTCTTTAAGATTCTTTTTTTGTTTATTTATAAAATGGGATTCTAAAATTGTAAGGACTGAGATATTATTGGCTGAACTTCACTTTCCGACATTTCACTATCCGAGATTTCAATGTAACATTTCAAAAAATATAACAAATACCAGCATGTTCCGCTTGTCTAACCCGCAATGTATGGCTTGTCTAACCCGCAATGTAGAGAAGACAAACAAACGAAGATGTACACTGCGCACAACTAAACATCCGAATGATTTATGAAGAACAAAATCAATGCTCTCTCGTGGCCTGTTCAATCCTCGAACCTCAAACCCATCGAACATCGATGGTGTACACTGAAGAAGAAAGCTCATCAGAAAGGTCCGATGAATCTCGATGAACTGATGAAAATATGCGTTGAAGATTGAGCTCATATACCACCACATACTTACGAAAGCCTAATTTCATCCTTCGAAAACAGTTTCCGAGCAGTAATTGTCAACAAAAATTTGTCAACTAAATATAAAAAAAGGACTCAATACTTTTGGATACTTTTGCCCTGCGTTCTTTATAGTTTGTGTGTCTATGACACCGTACACTTATAAAAGGAGAAATTTTCTATCATATTTTCTTTCTGCATTCTAAAATGCGTATTTCGTGCCAGTTCTGCGAATGTTTGGCAGCTGGATGTTTCATAAAAACAAAATAATTTGTGTGTAATTACTGCTGTCTCCCCACTGTACGTGTGGGAGGCTTTCTGTTACATCTGGTCGGCGTCGACTTTTATTGCTTACATTATCTTTTGTGTAGATGGAAACTGCAAGCTATTTTTCGACGATACCACCATTTGTAGCATAATAGTGAATTATATTTGTTTGGGTCCCTTAAAATTTGCGAGAACAACGTGTGAAACTTTGAAATTCCGGATGCAACACAACTCCATTCGTATGCATTACTGTAGTTTATCTCTGTATTTCATTTTACATTTGACTTTCAACTCCATTCTGTATGTTTTTCTTTTAATATTACTTCTGACTTTACTCGTGGGCTGAAGTTTTCAGCCATTAGAGACTAATGCTGTTTTATTCTTTCTTTTCATTAAGAGGTTCCAGTTTTCTTCTCGTGCTGCTACAATTTGTATCATGGTGGAATTATTGAAGAAATATTCGGTTTTTGAAAAATTTTGCAACTTAGCTTTAAAAATTGGATTGATGTTTCAGAATTTGTTTTCGAAAACTGTAGGTTTGCTGATTGTTTCTCCATGAGAAAAATTTAATTGAACAGTTTTTCTCGTAGCAGCAAAATTATTTTGAATGCGATTATTTGCAAACTGTTCTGATTACTTTATTGTCTTTTAACTTGCATTGAATGCTTTGTTTCCTTTAAATGAATTAAAATGCAAGTCTATTCAGCTGATGTTTATCACTTAATTTTTTTCGTAGTCGTGAATATGTTTCTAGTGAAAAATATTTTCCTTATCGCTTTTACGGTAAAGTTAAAAATGTAGTTCAATATCGTTAAAAATTTCTCATGTTTTCGTCATATATATAAACTCTGGACCTAATTTCAGTTACTTCTGAAACGAAATTGTAGCATTATTTGAACTCAGTGAGTCTTCTTATGGACGTGTGACTATATTAAATGCCATTAAAGTAGAAAAGCAGAAATGTAAGGAAATTTGTAAAGACAGAGAGAAAGAAAACGAAACCGGAAACTCTGTAACCTCGAAACGAATGATTCGAAATGTTGTCCACAGAAGCTGCGAGTGGAGGATGCAAGCTCATGTAGTAAAAGATGTTCAAGAGATCAATCAATAGGAGAAGAAATGATAAATTTCACACATATTAATATAAAAATACAAAGAGGAGGTCTATGGACCCTATTTATGTGTCTCCGGAAGATCAGGAAATCAGAAAATTAGGAAATACTCAACGAACGTTACGAGTGTAGCCCGAACAACAGTCGCGTCGCAAAATCTTCGTCAAATTGATGAAACGATTTAATTAGATACATTTAGCAACAATCATTGCGCCATTGTGGTTGCCTTACTGGGCTGAAAAACTTTTCTGGTAATGTGGAAAATCTGACATAAATTTCTATATTTTTTGTTAAAAGAGAAAGGGGTTCCGAATTTTTTATCCTACGTAGGCTTGTTAATTTCATCGCACTCAGAGTGAGAATTATTTTTATAAATCAATTTTGTAAAAAGAGTTGTACATTTCAGAACTCATACTATTTTGGCGTCGTTGTTGTTTCAGAATGCATTACAATTGCCATGATTTTCTGGCATAAGATAAAGGACGACTCGTACTGACGCCCGATGGTGCAGCTGAGGCCGATGTTCAGATTGCCATTCGTGTGACAGGGAGCGTCAGGTTGCTGACTAAATGAGCAGTACCAGAAGGCCGATTAAATCAATTTAGTCTGCCTTATTTGAATGTGAAAATATCCCAATTTTTTCATTAGCTTTGATTTTTATCCATTGTTTCGGATCCGAACGTGGTATAGTTTTAAACTAGAAAAAAGAAACTGCAGGTGGAACAGAAATGCATGGATGCAACACGAGGAGGCACAAAAATTTTGCGGAATATTAAGATGTCAGACATTGATGAAACACATTTAAAATGAATTAAAACATTGTACTGTCACGTATGTTTTTGTACAACTAATGAAGGCAGGCGAGTTCGCCACATCAATTAAGGTTTGATTGCTAGAGTAGCTGAATCTCTAATATGTAACTCAGTGATTGTAAAATTTATCGGACCCTCATCTTTTTAAAAACGAAAAAATGAACATTTTCTTTCACACTGCCTCAATCCTTACACAGCATAAATTAGGCACTCACTCGGGCTTGACGGCCTCCAATGAGGAAAATGAAATCACTGACCTGGAGAATATTCTCCCAGTAGTTCTTTTCTCCAAAGCGTTAGAAAAATATATGAGATAAACATTGTTATAAAATGTTTCTTTTTTTTAGCTATTTATTTCTTTTTTTCCTTCTTTATTTACAAGAAATAACATTAACTTTATTTTCATACAGTGTACCCTAAATACCCGTTTTCTTCTTGTGACAAGAGCTACAACCTGACCAACTGACTTAATTGAACTGTCAAGCGAAAATACATATGAGCAAAGGGTCCGCCTTGTTCAAATATTTCTAAAATAATATTTTCATCTGGTAAATAAATCATTTATCTTCAAAAAGTTCTACACTAATGACTTGAAGTGGGATAATAGTGTCTTCGTATTTTCTTTGTTAAGGAGGCATTTTTGGTGAAAAGTCAAATTTGAGACTCCATGTGGTCACTAGACGTGTCGACTATTGCTCTTAATTCTCGCTGACAGTGTGTCGAATTCTGGAAGTCCATATGAAATTGATAACGATAAGATTAAAAGTGGAGGTAAACCTGAACAGGAATGTTGTGCTTCGTCACCCTGATGAACATACTGGAGCGTAGCTCAGTATGGCACAACCTAATGTCAATTATTTTAAGATTTACATTTTCAATTTAAATTTGCAGTTTGATAAGACAATCGATATAAAAGAAAAGCGAACCAAAATAGAGCCACTGAACGCAAGAAGGAAAAAAAATTAACACCCTTCAGTGCCTCATTTCATTTCATAGCGTACCTTCATTGAAGATAATACGCAATAGAAATCAGTCATTCCTCACGCAGTACTGTCAGCTGAGGGCGAGCTGGTAGTCTTCGAGCTTTTCCGTGATGATATTTCAGCAGGTAATTTAATACAGCATTCTAATATTAATGAAATACAGTATAACAAATAGCTAAACGGTATTAGAGCTGAAATTTTGTTCATTTGCGCAGCATTTCCATTTTTCGAATATACAAAGGGCCCTAAGAAGAATCCCTGTTGGTCTGGTGACATTGGCTTTTCTAAGATTTTTTATCAGTCTAAAAGGCGTCACAGATTTAAAAAAAAGTCATCAAACCCTAAATGTTATGCATCTGTGTGACGAGCAGGAAATCAGTTATACTGATTTGTAAATTATAAACTTCTCATGCAACATGTGATGACAAACTCTTGGAAACTGATAAAAACTTGTCAATTTTGTCTACGTCAATATTGTTTACAGTCGATATTTTCTGTAGACAGTATGCGAAGCAGTGTAAGAAAGGGAAATCTGTAAAATTTTATTATTGAAACTAGTTTCTCCTCTTATGTACTAGTTATACGAGGTAATCTTTTGTACGTGTGCCATTCATATATTTGCAGGAAAATTTACCATGACAGCCGTATAAACTAGCTTGGCGATGGCAGAGATAGGTATGGATATGAGGCGGATAGAACAACAAAGTGTGCCGTCAAACGAATAGTATTTAATCCGCAGGAAAAGCTATAACACGTTTGACAAGTTACTGCATCATTTAGCTTCAAGAAAAAATGTCTCCTGATACCAGATCCAGCAAAAAACAATAAAATGGGACATCAGAGGAAGTCTTTGCTAATAGTGCTAACAAGGAGTGATAGTGAAACCTGACCTGTCAGACGGAAGAAGCATTTGTATTGTGGTCATCTGAATTTGTTAGATAATCTCAACTTTAACGAGGAAATATAGCGATAACTCTGAATAAACAATTACTTCGAAGTTTGAGTCAACGGACCGTAAGAGGTATTCTGCTGAATTAGTAATAACTGCCCCACAGTTGTGCATAACAGTAACTCGCCTGAGATAGAGTTGAACTGATGGACTGATCTCGTCAGCCTCGCTTGCCATGTTTAACAATTTCTGAGAAGCCTCAAGGAACGCAGCATTTCATTCAATATATTTAAAAAAATTCTACCTTAGTGAAGACAACATGCCATTTACATGAACTATGAGCGTCGAACTGAGATAATGTAACACTGATGAGAAATGTACACCAGATGTAGGATTTTACTTTTGTTCTTATTAGGCTGTTGCGAACAATGTAGTTTTTTTGGTTAAAAAAAATTGAATGAAAACTTAGAGCACGACCTGGACGCACAACTCGCTATTTTTGATGCATTTTAAATATGTCAAACTCTGATTTGGAATAATGAGTCCAGACAATTAAGAGTATATATGTTTGCCAAAATAATTGAACGGAACAGGAAAAAATTTATTGAAAACCAGACAATTAACTGTGCGAAAAAAATGCACGGGGCTAAAGTATTTAGCCAAAGCTTTTGTATTTAATGGCGTGACCTTTATTTGCAATGGTACCATGGAAGCCATTAGTTTAACTGGACCTAACTTGTTACACTCCGTTTGTTGTATTTTGTTCCATTCTTGCATGCACAGGATACTCAAATTGGCAAGGTTCTTTTGACACATTCTATGCACAACACTTTTGAATATTCCCCACAAATTTTCAATGGGATCGAGATCAGGTGATAGGTTAAGCCACGGAAGGACACTTAGTTTCTTATTAACAAACCATTCTTTTGTTAATTTTGCCGTAAGTATGGGTCCATTGTCTTGCTGGAAGATCCCCTTAGAATTTTCTTGCGCTCAGAAACACCTTCTGCTCCAGTACATGGCACTCGCCTATTGCCCCTACATCATGGACCGTACAATATCCCCACACAAGGACGGTATTGATTGCTTGACGGTATAAGATGGTGCTCCTGGAATCATAGGCTGCCCCTGTTTTCCCCCAAACAAGACGAACGTAGTTGCTGCCAAAAGGTCCAATTTTGCTTTCATATGATCGTACAATTTGTTCCTATAACTCAATTCCTTCGTCATGATTTGAAACATTTGAAACATTTATTAATCCCAAGTAATTTACTTCCAACACTTTATTACAATCAAATGAGAAATGATAAAACACTGGAATCAGAGAATATAGATAAGCCCCTTGTGGGCCCAAATAACGTACCAGGCTTTCAGGGCAACCTCTATAGAAGTGAAGATTTTCAATTCACGGTTTATTAACACTTACTAATGAAAAATCTTAAGCATCCATCTAACTAAAAAAGTGACAATGACTGAATGAATGGCTTAAGACTACAAATTAGAGTGAAACATGGTATTCGTAAGTAATTGAATTAAAAGACTACGTACATACGCATAGATCGGAATGTATCCGCATAGGTCGAAGTCTGACTTATGTATACTGCCTCTACACAGCAAGAGAAGGTAGGCCTCAAGATTAGCATTAAATGATTTATATGAGGTATTTTGATGTACATTCGGAGGTGTAGGATTCGAAAATTTGTGCCTGCAAAGAGAATGGAATCATTGCATTTAATGAGTAAATAATTAGGGAGTACTAGTTTATTACAATTCCTGGTGATATGATCAGAATTGAGTAGAAATTGTTTCGTGGGGATTTGGGTCACTGTTTGTTCTATTGGTTTTATATATGAAATTCCCGTGAGAAAATTGATAAAGGTTGGGCAATTCGCTAATTCCTATACATTTATGAAAGTCGTTAGTGTGCTCGTTATGGTCCCGGTGTGCGATAACTCTTGTGGCTTTTTTGGTACATAGAATAAAAACTTTGCTCATTTCGTTTTCATCAGTCCCATACCGTACTTCTATTCTTAATGAAGGAACGGGTGAATAAGTAAATGATATAGGATTTGTATGGCATCAGTTAGCAATATGTCTGTAACTTTATGGAGTACACCAATTGGTTTTGAAAGTTTTTTTTACAAATGATTGACACATATTCATCGATAGTCAAATGCTTGTCAAGGATTATTCCCAGAAGCGTTGAGTGATCACTTCGTTCTATTATACCAATTTCCATCGCTGTTTAGGAAAACATAATTTTTTCTGTGTGAGAAAAGAATGTATTTCGTTTTTTTTTATATTGGCGGAAATTTTATTAGCTTTTAACCATATGGAGAGTTTTCCAATGTCCTGGTTTATTTGATCAGTTGATTCTTCAATATTGGTCTTGGAAATTTTTGATGACAGAGTACTGTCATTCAATAAATTATAACGTTGAATTAGAAGGTACTGAATACCACATCATTCATGAAAATTAGCAAAAATAAGGATCACAATGCTGAGTTTTGTGGTATCGCTTGGGTCACATTCAGCATATCTGATTTTGCGTCTTTGATTGCAACGTATTGCTTACGATTTTGATAGATGAGAAGTGAAGGAGTTCCCCTTATTCTAAGGTGATTTCTTTTGGAAATAAGGATCCTGTGATCTACATTATCTAATGATTTTGAAATCTAAAAATATTGAGAATGTGAGAAAACCCTTTGAATACAGATACTGAAGATAATTTAGAATGTCTTGAGTTGTTGACCTCTGACACCGAAAGCTAAAGAGCTTGTTGTAGCTGTGTAACAGTATAGCTACGTTTCGTTCATGATATGAACATGATTTACTGTACGCTATTTTTTCATACTGCGTACTCCAAATCAGAATAACTGAGATTATACTATTTCGTTATTAATATACTGTTTATTACCGTTTCCAAAAATTGGGTATCTCTAGCTATTTTCACAGGGTTCGGAAAAATTCCAGTGGAAAACATTAATTGATCAGATCAGCTAGAATGGACGAAATTAAGTCAGCTATGGATGTTAACATTTTTATGGTAAACGTTTCAATTTTACTTGGTTTGTTTTTAAGGCATTGATACCGTTAATCACCTCACTATTAGCTAATGGTAAGAAAAAAATGGCTTACGTTTGAGTGAGTGAGATAATGCAGGTGACCGTTTCAGTTCGAATCATTATGAGTGCTGTCGTCAATGTTTTTGCGTCGATTTACAAGTATATTATTAAATAAATCTGAAATATCTTTTTCACAGTGGTAAGTACTATTATTATTGTTCATAATTTTTGTAATTCATTTTTTTCTTTAATTGAACTGAACGCAAATTTAACAACTATCATACTTTTTTACCGTCATTCTTTATTTGTTAGAACTTTAGATGACAGTAATTCTTCTTGGAAGACCTAATTTGACTGGTAACATAATTTCTGAATCTATTGTATAATAATCAGGTGAAATTTTCCTTCGTGCTGTAGTATGAGATATGCTTGGCTCCTCTTGATATCGGATTTGATATGTTGAGTGATCTAGGTTTCTACTTTGAGGAGGTTAATATTCTCGTCAAGATGTCAGTCGGTAGAGTTACGAAAAAGTTATCTATTGAAGTAGCAGATTCAAGAGTTCCTCTAGTTTGCTAAGAAATTAGCTACGGAAAGATATTGATTGTACAAGATTTAAGACGTTCAACGCTGAGCCACAGTTTACAAAACGTAGATCTTAGTTAAAATCACATTCTATGACGTCACTATTTTCAGATTTATTTAGAGATTTAATAATTCGGTTAGTTTGTTATTGAATATAGTTGAATCACGAGAGCAAGATCGGTAGCTTATTCCTAAGAGTAAACGTTTGCACTCTTCCTTATTTGAAAAAAAGGTTTCAATATTATCTATATTGAATGTTGCGTTTGGTATAATTTTTGTTTTTAATTGATCAGTGACCACAACACTCATCCCACCCGCGCGCTTCCCATACAAGGTACAAGGAGAAATTTTTTATATTTGCCATACTTTTTGAATCAAGCCAACTTCCGGTGGAGTGCACTATATCTGTATCATAATTTAGCTCTGTAATAGTGCAGTTTATTTCATCTAGTTTAGGGAGGAAGGATCAACAGGTCTAGCAAAGACTAGATAAGTGGTTATTGCATTTTGTGCTAGAGGTCTATAAATTTATCAATATGGAAATAGTGACAGGAGGATAAATTATTTAAATTAGAGTACATAGTGTTAAAATAATTTCGCTCTGGGTCAATATGAGGAAAGAATTAATTCGCCATGTTAATTGAGTCTGTTATTTGAGAAAGTAATAAGCAAGAAAAAATAAATAGACTTATAGAAACCTAATCTATATACTTAAATTACGAGCTTCGCCTTTTTTATTGCTTTTGAGTTGTTGCCGGCAGCTGTGCTCTTCGGAGCGTAGCCTCTTGCGGTTCTCGTTCTCTTCGGTCACACCCTAGGTTTAAGAATTGTTTCTGTTTGCGTCTTGTCTCCGGTGGTTTTGATGGCACTGGATACAGATCTTAAATTGGTCAGATCAACGCGTTCAATGGTGAATTCATTAACTATGTCTCCAATAATATGAGAGATGTTATGAGTAGTTATATTTCTGTGCAGGAATATGAAGATACTGCTTTGTACTTTACTATGTTGAAAGAAAGATCTGTCCAGGTATCATGGATGACTTTCTTTTTTGGTGGCTCTCTTGTTTGCGATCGTGAGACCATCGTCCTCGCTGTTGACGTTCACGGCTACTCTTGGCTCAGTTTCCGGCTTAGGCATATCGTTTATTATTAGTTGCGTTTATTATTTCTGAATAAGAGTTTAAATTTTATAGAATAGTTCAAAAAAATTTCCCCATACGTTCACTTCAGTCATATTTCCACTTTTCTGCTAATTATAGTTCACGTTTGATGGCAGTGAGATTTTGTTGCAGACGTAAATTGTTTTATTTTTCAGAGGAGAATTAGCGACTGAATGAGATTTTGCACTGTTGTGTAATTTTAGCGCCTAAGATTTTTTTCAGAGTTTCATTGTGAGCAAGAGCTTTAGCGCATGTTAGTGAGTTATGGGCGACAGACTGTGGTAGCGCGGAAATTTTTGAACGAGGTGTTTTGTTGGACTTTTTATCTCGTCACCGTCACGCACATCATTCCCAAGCGTAGTTGTCATCGTTAGCACACGTGGCTTTAAAGCAGAGCACGGGACTCACGTGTTATCTGGATGGCTTACAGTCGCCTTATCTGAATGGGTTCCAGTCACTGAATCAAATCTTCATAGAATCTTTGGCAAAGGTAAAACGGTTCTTTACATGTTTTGCTGTAAGGAAAGGAGTTCTGCGTGGAGTCAATCCAAGTCATAAGTTGGTCAGACCATGGCGTTCAATGGTGAAGTCAGAAGTTTGATCTCCAATAATGTGAGAGATATTTTGAGTAGTTAGAGTAATTCTGTATAGGAATATGAAGATACTGTTTTGTACTTTACTTTATAGAAATGAATATCTGTTCGGGTACCATAGATGACTTTCTTTTTTGGTGGCTGTCTTGTTTACGCTCGTGAGACCATCAAGACAGATGTCATTAATTGGTTCGTCCATATGAATGTATGACTCTAGGACATGATAAAAATACGATTTAATGAGTTGTTTCCGCAATTACATCCCATAAGGACGCTGAAAAACAAGATTTCGAGGAAAATTTGAAAATTTCGTATTAATAATGATATTTTTCATAATGTATCTAACTGTTTCTGTTTTCCTTCTGCAAGTTAGAATGAAGATGAGAATTGATATTTAAGAATTTGTCGGATGAAGTAAAGAAAATTAAGAACGTAGTTAGGTTTAGGTGTACAGGTTTTCTGGGAACAACTGTACGGAACATGAAACAGCATAAAGGAAAAACTCTCGAAACTGCTTCCCATATTTAAAGAAACGCACCTTACACTGCTGAATAATTTTTCTCCTCTGTAAGGGAAGTTGGTAATAAACTGATGAACTAAAAGTCTTCCTGCAAGTGATACCGTTCAATAGAAACCATAATATCGTCATAATGTCTGCATCAAATTTTCATGAGTATGTATTTTGAGTACATGGGGAAAAAAATGAGCATAAACCAAATCGTGTGTAAACAAGTATAACATAAAGCAAGACCCACCTGTATTTGTTGCGGATGCAATGCTAGCAATTAATTCGATATAACAATAAAAACCAAGCCTTTCAATTGTTCAACTTCATTCAACAGCAGTGAGATCCATGAACGTGTGTTCTACTGCCAAAAGCTCGTTCTCAGAAGTGGCTTACTGTAGGTAGCAACGAAGCAGTTGGAGCTCAGCCTTTGATGATATCGTGCAGTACAGGGCTGTCCTGATCCAACACCTCGCTATGACGGCCGCCCACCGATGGTTGCTGCTGCTGGTGTTCACTGTGGAGTGTGACTTCCTCAGCATCGCTGGTGAGTCTCGGGCTGGGATGAACATAAATGATCTTAGAAAGTATAACATAAAATCGATTGCGAAAATAGCTACTTCCAATTTTGTTCCAATACAGGTAACAATGCTTCGAAGATTCTTTCGAATTTTGAGAATGCAGATTGAGAGGAGCGTGACTTGTGTATGACGAGTTGCTAGAGTTACGATGTGAAAAATATTCTGTTTACAGATTGGCTAGAAAAAACAAGAGCGGTGTCTTGCTAACCCTCTCATTTCCTCGAGGTTTTAGTTGTATTTCTTTCATGGGGGCCACTGAAGTCAGTATAGATCGTCTCACAACGTAGTCTGCATTGACACCTATTAACGGATCGGTAAGACTCCCATTTATTGGAGTACCTATGTCGTAAACCGGGTTTTCAGTTTTTTAGATACCGTATTATTAAGAGAGGAGGGCTCAAATTATACCGTTTTACAACCACAGAAGTCCCCAATATACCGGGACTAGTAGATTTTTAATTCACTGTGGTTCAATAGTCGACAGCTCAGCCAGTGTATCTTATCTCCTCTGACCACTCGTCGCCAAAAAATTGAAAGCCGATTCACGGCACCAATACTCATTCACGGCGGAATTTAGAGGTGAAACTCAAGGATTTACCCTATTTGCAGTCAGAGCTTCATCAGAATCTATGAAAAAAATATAATTTGTGAATAAATAAAGATAAAATTTGTAAAAAACACCAAGTGAAAATAATTGTATTTAAGCAGTTTTTTGTTCAAAACTCGCAGTATTTCAGAGACTGCCAGAGTGTAAGGGCAAAATCTTTACGTTTAGACTAAAAAGACATATATTTTAAGGATTTATCACTCTACGAACTAATAGTTACCTTAAATTATTGAATGGAAATTCACTCATATCCTCCTGACCATTTTTATCGAAAATCAAGTCTAGGAAGTTAGCTTAGTATGAAGTTATGGGGTACAAAGTATCAATTTGTACCCTAAAAAACTCGTCTATTTGAACAGCAAGAATGGAAGTACTTTAGAACTATGATGGGGCCCCTTACCGCTTCCTTTGGGCCTGTGGCGTGGATGCAGCACAGTTTCGTCAGAGAAACACACTCATCCAGTCACCTACTTCCATGTTCGAACACACTTAATTAAGACAAGGTACACATCTTTGAAGAGTCGACGCAAATCACTTATGACAACACACACATCTTTCACATTTTTAAAGAGTCGACGCAACACACTTAAGACAACACACACATCTTTCACATCTATAAAGAGTCGGCGCGACTCATTTAAGACAACACGCACATCTTTCACATCTTTAAAGAGTCGGCGCAACTCACTTAAAACACACACACATCTTCATAGAGTGGATGCGACACACTTACAATCCTCACTTTGTATTGATGACAATATGTAGAACGGTACTAGGGCTGAAGGTTGAACTTTTTTATCATAAACCCCTTTTTTCGGTTGAGAAAAGTGAAACGCTGTCCTGGACATCTCTTTATATGTATCTACAGTTCGTAGAAAAGCGTTTAGAGAATAAATCTTGCATTCAACTTTGACAACGCACGGTCTAACGCGGGGCTGAAACGCACCAACAATGAACAGGCTCTTATAGACTCCCACTCGTATTTTTTTTTACATCATACGGCAAGTACCTGCAAGCAACGTAAGGTCCACGAAAAAAGGACTGAGAATGGATTTGGGGCATTCATGCCCATTGAACGTTATTTGCACACGACGACAGACTAGAAGGCAGACTGAAATATGAGTGACTCTAACAGTCTCTCCACGTTTTCGAAACACTCTGCTGGCAGTAATAAATTTGTTCTCTGGAATGTTTGTCATGACCCTAAAAGCAGAAATGATTTAGAGTAGATACTAATTAAGGGCCCTCTCAACAACGCCATTGATAAAATAGTCCTACAGGTTGACAGGAGGGGAGCTGGGGCCGCATATTTGGAGTAACGTGGTCATGAGAATTGCTGACGAACCATTCTTGGGTTGTATGAATTGAGTGAAGTCCGGCTGAAAAACGTATGGTCTGCCACGTACTATATACGGCAGTAATTTAGGGTTGCACAAAGGGTTTTAACAGATCGGTGTCGGAACATCTTTGGGTGTCTTACAGAAACGCCGTTCATATTGGCGGTTCACCTTCTGGTCTTGGGCAGAGTTTTTCTCAGCTGAAAGGAACTAAAGCATTAGTGGCTGATCTGGATGTTTCAGCTCGCTCTAAAGCATGGCTTGGGTCACTCTATTCTTTGGGTTTTTCGATCTTGAATTGGCCTTCCCACATCATCTGCTATTTGAAACGGAGTTTGTCACGAACTACACCTCGGATGGTGGCCTTGTCACCATGTAGCTCTCTGACGAGTTCTCTCATGGACTTTTAATGGCCCTCTTGGACAGCAGCTTACACAGAATCGATGCAATTTAGCCTCCTGGTCCTGTCAGAGTGCTGATAAAGTTGTTTCCTGCGGGAAACTATTTCCACAACAGAACAATAGGGATCCAGTTCTCTTGGTACATTGAATACAAATGACTGGGCGACTTTCAGGAAGGCGGGGATTTCGGAATCAGAATTTCCTGGGACCAAAGAAAAGTGCAGATTAGAAATCTTAGTGAATTGGTAGTGCCGGTCAGTGCTGACTATGATCTACGATCTAAAAACAATTCTCGTGAATTAAAACTTTGGTGAATTAAGGCCTTGTGAATTACTGTGCTCGACTTTACAAATTATTTTCAGACAGCTATTTTCAGGGTTGTAGATTTTCCATCAGATGACTCTTCTTACTGTGGATGATTCTTTCTCAAAAAATCTTCATTGTTCTCGTCGGCACTGCGCAAAATAGTGCCAGTTTTTCCGTCATAAAATAACAGACCAAGAAATATAGTTTACAAAGTAACAGGTCTCTCAAAAGCGTTTTCTCGTACTTACCCTAGATAATTCTCTGACAACAAACACATTGAATGCAGGTTAATTTGAGCATAAAGTGTTCGTAAAGTTTAGACTAAGATCAAGAAGAATATTGATGCGTGTTCAGGACTTAATTGTATGTATTGTGAATTTTAGAAGTGATTTTTTTTAGTTAATGCGTATGGGACCAGGATTTCTAGAAACTGGCTACCCGCGGTTCACACAACTGGAGACCCAGTGACTTACTGTACTTCCAAAGTTATGCAGTCCGTATTTGCTCGCGTAAGCATAGCGTTGACTTGTAAGATCGGATAAGCACCTTTTTTGTCTACGTAAACTCAGCCATGTATGCTATCCTTTATATTTGCCCCTATTATTTAAAACGCATATTTAACCTGTTTTCCACTCTGTATAATACGCAAGAAAAGAAGTGAAGATCTTATATGAATATTGTACTCTATCTACTGAGTATGATGTGCCTTAGGAACTTACCTATGTACACATTCTGTGCTTATGCTAATGTTCCCCCTCAGGGGGCATAGGATAGGCCATAGGCAATAGAGGTAAGNCTACTACTACTACTTCTACTATTACTACTACTACTACTACTTTTCTAATGTTCCACTGTAATTCATTGCTACCAAACTACACAATTAGACTGCAGTGGGGTTAATAAACAACGGTTTGATTTCAGGTGGAATTGATAAAATGATTAATTGAATAGTGGTACGAATTCTAGTTTTCTTATATTTCCTCATAAACAAATAACTAGTCGTACGAAAATATTGGTCATCCTCTGATATTGCAAAAATGAGTTATACATTTTAATACAGTTTGTAAAATTTGGCTTGACATATCACAAGTTTTAAATTTGCCTCTCACAGGAGAAATGTGTCCTCGAATCACGATCGAGAACGGACGCGTGAAGCTGCGCTCCCGCAATCGCGTGGCCAAGTTCCGGTGCCGGCGAAACTTCCTCATGATAGAGGGAGATCGACTCGTGACCTGTAGCCTCGGAGTCTGGCGGGGCACGATTCCCAAGTGTGTCGGTTAGTAGTAAATTGTGCTGGACTTTTGATCCTGTGTCGCCTTATCATTTCGCATGGCACCATTTCATGACCAGTTGGTGGGTGATTCGAGTGGAATCGCCACTTGCTTTGTAGTCTCGATTTATGGTAGCGCGTCAACCTTTCGTACGTCTGTAACCAAATTATCCTGATGCCTCCAGTGCTCGTTAGAAAATAAATCTTATGTGTGTTTATCAACGACAGACAAAGATATCTCACTTGTTTTGAGCGCCTGTGCGGCTCGCTCAGCGCGGTTCTTTCCAAGTGACTCAGCAACGTAAGCTGCGGCTTTCAGTAGACTTTCATTCTTCATTTTTTAGTGAGTCGATCGACTGTGATTAGCAACAGGCTCTTCATTTATCTTGCGAGGGCGCTTTCCAACACGAGATCAACTTCGCCGATTAATTTTTGTTAGTATCGGACATGAAGCGAAGCGCCGATTAATTATGAATGACATGAGTTGCTTAGTTTGTTTGAGGTGATTGAAGTGTTTCTGCAGTCTAGACCAATTAGACTAGAAAAGTTAATACCTCTCCCATGTTCACAAAAGTTTTTAATTCTGCGGGTTTAGACAGTTAGCAATCACGCTGCTGTCTACGAGTAATTTGTTTCGCTAGGAAAATAAGAAAAAAACATCATTTCACGTCCGATACGACAGAATGAAAACATACCAATTCTATTGCATAGTCTACTTGGATAACTCATTTCAGTTGCCTGTACATTGACTCATTTAAATGTTACTTGCAGAGCCTATCACCCTTAACTGAAATTTGTGGTTCACTCAAATATGACGATGAAGTTTTTATCTAATCTTGCTAGGATTGTTTCCGCCTACTGAATTCCTAGAATTCTAATGGATTTATCTATGAGCTTTGTGTGACGGTACGACAAAACCCTAGCTGTCGTTCGCCA
>VOMN01130744.1:0-18670 GCA_014899125.1 Orchestia grillus | reverse complement strand
GCTTTTAATTCAGTATTCTTCCTGGAAAAATGTTTGAAAAATTACAACTCATCGGTGGTAATATGCATGAAAGTAAGCTTAATTATGTGTAAGTTTTCTATTACAGGTCCGACCGAGAAGAAAAAAACCGATGAATCAGCGATGAGCTTTGACGACATCATTGAAGGCAAACTCACAAGCCTCTATTGTGACTTCCTGGACTGCCTCTGGACCATCCTGTGTGGTGAGCTTGCGCTACTTTTCCTGTATGTTCAGTCAGTGGCTGGAGTCCTGCCTTTTGTGTTACGTCAGCAAATTGCGGCTCGCTCAACTCACTACATCGCCATCCGTTCCAATGAGCTCGAGTAGCTTTTAGAATTCCCCTCAGGAAGCACAGGAGAGGCAGCAGGCTTAAGTTAGGCCTGTCTGTCGTATGCTATGGTGACTGGCGTCCCCAGGAGGCCGCTGTTAGGTTACCTAAGCTATAGGGGAGGCTTCTAGCTTTTGTGCCCACTTTTTTTAATTTTTGCGCCTTCGCTATTTCTTTGTTTTTTTTTATTCCTCTTCAATTTTAACTTGGTGCTTTTTTGTGCTGGGGGATCCTGTGGGTGAACATATCTTGTGCATTGATTCCCTGTATTTATAGCCCATAGTAATTGCTCCCCTGTCTTTGCTCTCTTCAGATCACGTTCTATGTGGATAAGGAGCTTTTAACCATCACTATAATTATTATTTTAATACTGCAAAACATATTAACAATACTTCATTAAAATATTGAAAGATCTTGCACTCCGTGTCATGTATTGAATATGTTGTGCTTGAGAGCACCATATATGAAATATATAATTGCTTTGCTGGTACTCCTACCACCCCACACTCGCCTTTCAGAGAGCGAGTCTCTGCACGACCTGCGTGCCGGCTTCAAGCAGGTGTTCCGTGCTGTGTCGACACACCTCATCCGACCTCCCATTCACGTTCGCAACGCCACAAAGGTGGGATGATCTTCCCGAGTCTTCGTCCCTGCCTTAACGTTTTCGTATACCAGGTTCCATTTACCCTTTATCATCAATATGGATGTCAAAGTCCACTTCCATAAGGATGCTGTTAGTCTTTCGGATGCAGTTACATCAATCATTATTGGTTAATTACTTGAAGCTACAGCTAGTTTTTCGGACAAAGATGAATGCGGTCTTACCGCTAAAATAATTCGACCGGCAAAGGGTTAGTGCTTGGTGTCCTATTTTCTGGATTCCCAAAGGCAACAACATCGAATCAATCGATGGTAATGGTAATAATTCTTTTATTGCCAGAATAGCTTCCCTATGTCCTTGTGTTGGAATAGTCTGCAAAGGAAAGGAATAAAACTCGCACATTTCTCTAGTTTAGGAATTTAGTGTCCTACGATTGCTACCTGTGCCGTCAGTGGCAGAGCGTTTGTTTGAGTGACTGGTCATTATTTTTCTCCTTCAAATTTTATTTTTGCTATAATTGGCCGATTAGTAACCTGTTTCTATAAAATAAAGCTTGTGCAACAATGGGTTATTCCAACTGTGACGAGAATTTATGGAAATTTGAAGTCTGATAATCTATCAGTTCATGTTGACATTGTTTGTTCTCTATCTTTTAAAGACTCCATTTATATTCGATCGATTCTTCAATGTGTGAAGGTCTAAGTCGCTCTTACGGAGCATCACAACAAGTGCATTCCGGTATCGAATGGCACGGAAATGAGTCTCATCACACAAACTAGCATCGACACGTAAAGCAACTCTTCTCCCACCAAGATTGGATAGACCATAGACAATAGGAATAGGTTATTTAGGTTTGGTTATCCTATGCTATGGGGACTGGCATCCTCAGGTGGACACAGTTGGGACACCTTAGGACTTCATTAAATATCGATACACTTTTTTGTTATTTCGGTTGTCTTTTCTTCCTCTTCGTTCTTAACTTGCTGTTTCTATGCGTAAATTTCCTTTTTTCCGTAGTCCGTGCAAAACGGCCCCTTCATTTCGCTCTCATCGAATTACATTCCATGTGTGTATAGAGCTTAAACTACGACCGTAACTAACTAGCCAATGAACTCTTCTTGTGCTAGACCCCGATGCTGAGCGATAGAAAACCAATTAAAATATTGAGGTTGCTCTTCGTCTCGTGGAGCAGGCGGATTGTGTGTGTGTAAGCAGAGCCAGAGTGTGGCAGCATCGGAGACCAACCGAGGGTGATCGAACGTTTATATGTTGAATAGACTAGGCATTCTATTCCTAATGCGTGATGTTAATGAAAGTCCCTTTCTCGAGCCCTTACGATGCTGATGCCTTCCTCCTGTTTCCTTAGTCTCAAGCGGACGAGCTTGACCTGCCTTTACCTTCTCAGTTGAGCCGGTGTCTGTATATAAATCACTGTTTGGTACTGAATTTCGGGTTTGACCTTCCGTTCTTAAGGAAAACGCATCATGACCTTGTGAAAATCAGCGCAACACGTCTGGGTACGAACGGGGAACCTTTGAGCGGCAGGCTAACGCTGCTGCTGGGCCGCTATGAGTTCTTTTTTGTGACCTTTCAACTTTTTATCGATTGAAAGAAGCTTACGGTCTCGTTTCAAAAGAATACTGTCAATTTTTCATAAATTGTTAAATGTAGTGTTTATGTAAATAAGGCTACTGCTCATTTTTCATATAGGTTGGACTGCAGCCTTACCGTAGAAATAATTGGTCCTTGGAGTTGTAAAGCCATGACCTCTAAATATTTTGAGCATTTTTTCTTCTTCCTTCTTTGCCTAGTTTTTCTTCGTAACGTTTCACAAATGCAAATCTTTGTTAATAAGAGCAAACCATTCCGCCATTTGTATAGGATCGATACATTACGCTGAAAAAATTCCTTCAGTAGTTTCAACAGAAAATCAGGGTTGAAGTTTCCCCCGCTCGGGGAACCTGTGAGCAGGTGGGGGTGATCTGCAAGGCGCTGATGCGGGGCCAGGTGGCGGAGCCTGAGCTGAGCGGTGCAGAGCCCATCCTCATGTTGGTGGAGCTCGGCATCTGCAAAATTAAGCGGCAACTGGCCGCCATACTGCAGGGTGAGACACGGTCCCCGCTAGCTCAGGGCATTGGCTGTGTGGTGCAGGTAACGCTCCTGCCTGCGACGCGGTAGGCAAGTACAGTTGAGCGACTTGTTTCGATTGAAGGTTGTGTGGGTTGTGAACGAGATCACAATTCCGAGTTTTGAGTTTTCTTGCATAGTTTTTTGCATTTACTTTTTAACTGATGTCTCAGTTGGAATATGTGGTATCCGGATTTGTGGTTCAATTAGACGTTCTAATTAAAATGTCCCAATTCGAAGCTTTGCCTCCTGAATGATCTTTGTGTCTTCAAAGGCGTACAGGCCAAGTTTCTAATTGGGACGATTTCAATTAGAGCAACAAAATCTCCGGTAATCTCTTTTCTTGCTAATTGTGCATGGATACTATGATTCCACATCATTAATTTTTACTGCTTACAACAGCGAGTGATCTGGCGACGGAGGGTCAGCTGTCTCCGTTCCTGGATCGCTGCAGCGTGGGTCTCGAGGACAGCCCTTCGCATGGAGAGAGTCTGGAGCAGCTGCAGCGTCTGCACCTCGTGCTGCACATCGTCACGTGCACCAGGACCCACCTCCGACTCCCGCCCGCTGTCCTGGCTGAGCACACCGCCAGGGTCTGTCACAGGCTCTACTTCTAAGACAGCGTGAATCTCGAAGTGAACTAACTTTGTAGTTAGCTTCAATTTGTCCTTGCTGCTTACGTCATCACACTGCGACTTGAAACTATTATAACCTCGACGTGCACTGCTATGTAGAAGTGTAGTGTGTAGATCATAAGTCATGTTGCTAGAAAAAAAAATAAATAAAAAGAAGCACTCCCGGCGGCTGTATCATAGCTCTGCGCAGCCCAGCTGCATATTATTGGCGAATTACCGCTCAAAGCAAATGGGCTATTCAAGAGTATTGATATACTCACTGTACTTAATAAGAGACCTCCCATTTCTCAAATTGCTCTACGTGTAAATGTAACATCAGCATGCTACTCCAGAATACTTGTGTGTAGTCGTTATTCACCAGTTTATAAATGAGCTATGCGTTTCATGGAACACTCAGGATAACAAGGCTAAACTTCGGGGCTTTTTTATTTTATTTTCAACACCTAGGTATCGTTTTTATTCTTGTGTATATTAATTCAGGACTAAATGTATAGTAATGATTTCTATTTACGGGCTCATTGCCAAATGCTGATGAAGCTTCACTGTCTTCAGCACGAGTACTGAGAGAGCAGGTATTCACGCAGCGGCCATCACGATGTACCAGTGTGCACACATTGTCCGATATCTTTTCTTCGTTTTGGATAGACAACCAAGAGTTGTGGTCAAGTGATACCGTTCTGTACCTCCCTAATATTTTTTAATTACTGAGAATTGAGCGGGTTCAAATTTGTTGGCGGAAAAATGTTGAGGTGCTAATTCAGTAGCTGGAAATATATTTAATGGCTGAGAACTTAATGGCTAGAAATATGTTGAATGGATACAAATTTAGTCACAGGCAATTCAACGGGTAGAAAGTGAATGGCTGAAAATTTAATGGTATAATTTTCACACAGTTGCTCGACGACTTACTGAAGGAGCCTGCCCCGGTGTTCAACAAGCCGTACACCTTCAGCTTCACCACCGTCGCCTCCTCCATCAAGGAGTTTCTGGACAGGTCCTCCAGCGTTGCATTCCTTGCACTTGCTCTATATAGTTGTTCTTTGGCTCATAGACTTGTTGTTTTCTTCAAATTCTGCTACGTTTTTTAAAATAAATGTACCATGTACGCCCATTTCTAAGCTACGTTTTTCATACATTTTTTATGCCGTTGCAAACTCGTGAGGGGATTTGGAAAATGTATAGGATTAGCAGGCTTTTTTTTTGTTCCAATTACACGAGCCTGTCTCATTGATTTAATGTCTCGCCGGAGTCGAGCGACCCACAGTTGAGGGAGCAGCACGTGCAGGCCGAGGTATACTTTACTATCTCTTGAGATTTGTGGTTGCTGTGCCACTGCGATTGTGAACATGAAACTCTCGTAATTTTTTTTTTTCAGTTCGCACACGTAAAATTTTTGTATTTAATTATTGATACAAGGGGAAATTTTCACCATTTTAATTCTATTCTGGAGTAACAGGAATAGTAGCTAGCAGGAATACGATTATTTCATTCGCGGATAGCATTCAAGTAATTAATACTACTGAAGAGCTGATCTTTATTGGACTTGCCGTGAGCACAATTATTCTGCACCAAACGCGTAAAATGAAGCTGAAGTATTCTACGTTCAAAATCTTATTTCTTAACTAGACCATTATGTTCTTAGGGCCACCTGTGCCCTAGAAACTTTCTCATTAATATCAACCCAACGCGTGTAAGAGTTTGCTTCCAATACGGACCGTTTTACTGCAAGGAAATGCAGGACAACTTTGCTTGCAAAGCAATTTCAATAAAACCGTTAAGGCAAATCTTATACTGATACTATGTAGCTACTGTACTTGGTTTATCTCGCTCTTGGTTTAAAATTATACTTGAAATGAGTGAGATGAATTCTTTTTTCATATTGGATGGTTAACTTGATTAACAGTGTGATGGTCGGTCTGAGTATGGGCATTCCACTTGGCCCTTTCTATGCCAATATATCATATTTGTGTCACCACGAGCAGTCATGACAAAAGAACTGTCCACCTGATTTTAGTTCTTTTTTTACCAGCGATATATTGATGATACGTTCGTTTTATTTCCTAACCCATCCCATGCTCCCTTATTTTTGGATTACCTAAATTCAAAACGCCCGTCCATGCGTTTACAGTGAAATGGGAAAGGGATCGTCAACTTGCGTTTTTAAATATACTGATAAACAGTAAGGAAAATAATTTGGAAACCTCCGTGTACCGCGAAACTTCCATTTCAGGGTTAGGATCTAGGTTTTTCTAGTTGCTCTTCTTATCACTTCAAAATTGACAGGATTTAAAACTCTGTCGACAGCGTATAACGTCTGCTCAAATTATCGGCTCCTTCATGTTGAATTCGATTTTCTTCGTTTTTTCTAACAATGGTTATCCATCAGATCTCGTTGATTCTCACGTTAAAAAGTTTCTACACAAGAAATTTGAAACTAATCCCTCAATTTTGACTACTGCCAAGATAAATTATGTATGTCATTTTCTTACTTTGGCTCTCAATCTTATGATCTGAAACGGAAACTAACCCTTTTACTCTCACCAATTTCCCTAATATATCGTTTCAACTTATTGTTTGTCAGTACTATTAAGAGATGACTTTCTTTCAGTATAAAGATGACCTTCCAGCTGGTCTCCGTTCTTGTCTCGTACACAAATTT
Organism: Orchestia grillus; assembly: GCA_014899125.1. Lineage (NCBI taxonomy): Eukaryota > Metazoa > Arthropoda > Malacostraca > Amphipoda > Talitridae > Orchestia > Orchestia grillus. Next base: position 12,299 of record VOMN01130744.1, on the reverse strand, counting down.
AGTTGTGCACAGTTTGCATCTTCGTATGTCGGCTCTACCTGCCGTACACTGCCTCTGCGACAGGAGGAACGTGTTGGTTTTAGTCATAACTGTAGCTCGTCTGTCAATCCTCATTCGTTCTCACACAGATTTCGTATGTAACCATAAAGTCTCAGAGTGATCATTCGTTATTAAGTTTACCTAGTAATGCCATAGATCTTAGATTTCAGAATCCTTTTTTATACATAAGCAAAAACCGGATCTTGATAATATCTGCATATTATCAAGATCGGTCACCAGCTTTTCCTTGTTTTGATTCTGATTTGTTTTTACCATATTTTCTTACCCTAATTTGTAAGTTTAGACTTTGCATACCTTTTTAGATTACATTTTGCTCTTAGCTTCATCTGTGTTCTAGAAAGAGTCTCAGTGACCCCAACTCTGTGTATGCAAGTTTGCATTTTATTGTTATTGGACACCCGCAGAGTGTCGCCCATCTGTTGGAAAGCGAGGCTGACTTGCGGCAGCAACAGCGGCTCAGGAGCCCCGCCAGCGACCTCCCGCCCCAGCCAGCGTGTGGGGGAGTCTGACTGCAGACACGAGCGGTCACTCCAAGTGTACATCACCAACGTGCCTCTCATCCAAATCGTGCCCGCTGATCAAGGTATGAGCTTGTTGCTTGACTCTGTGTGCCTGTGTTTGTATTGTTAAGAGATCAAAGTATGCAATTAGAGAGATAATAGAGTATATTTGGAGAGTTCATTTTCGCGGCAAAAACACTCGGTAGAATTGATTTTCTGCTCTCACAGATGAAATTTTTATATATTATGAAAGCGCGTTGGTTATGGTTAGGCATTATAGACGATTCCCTCCCGAAATTTTGTGCGCAATGCAGATGTAGAAATGGGGATCAGGTCGAGTTGGAGAGTGAAGCCGTTGACATGTGGGTGAATTACTGCTCATCCGCTAAGCGCCGCGGAAATCAGAAATAATTATCCATTTTTCGGTCCATAGGGGCTTAAAAATGTGGCTTTTCTTATAGTAGGAAGTTCCCGTAGGACGGTTTGTGTTTCCAAGTCCTGCAGATCTTTAGTACTTGAAAATTCGTGGGATTTAGCTAGACTCTTGGGTTCCCATGAGAAGAAATATGGTGTCAGATTCTGTCCTACTTCACTTTCTTGGGAGCCTTCGCTTTTCTTATAATCCTCTGATGAGCTCCTATGTGCCACCTCTTGTGGGGCAATTTATTGCGCGTTTAGTTTCCAGGGCAAGGTCTACCTCGTACCAAACATGATGAACGGGTGCCTTCAAATTTCAAAAACTATCTCCATTAGGGTGCTCTTTATGAAATACTCGATATTGAAATATTACACTAGGATAATAAAATGAAATATTTCACCGTTCCCTATCCACGTTTTACTGCTGATGATAGGATTAATCCCCAAACAATTTTATAGATACTTGGAATTGTATTCTTCACTTCTCGTTTCCTAATTAATTTGCGTTCTCATCAATGAAACTTTGCATTGTACTCTATGTATTTCATGGCGACTTCAAGCGTGACACTAAACCCTCACCACTGCCGTGCGTTGTGTTCTGCAGGGTTCGTCGACCTGGCAGAAGTAGACGACAAGTCCGAGAACGCCGCTCACGCCTACTACTCCACGTGTGTGACCAGCACCCGGGACTTCATGCTATTCTAACTTTTGCCTCGTGTAATGGTCGTCGAGGTCCTGTATCGTCAACCCACTTGTAACTTCAGAACCTGTGCAACTCTCGAGCTTCGTTGAGAAATTCGTGTTTTCGGTGCGACATAAGCAGAAGATACAAAAGCGCATTATCAATGGTTTACTACTACTAATGGTCGTCGACCGTGCGCTCCATGCGTTTTAATTTTGAGTTGAAACGTGACCTGTTGACTGAAATTTGATGTAGAATACAAATTCCTCGCTGATGTACCGCCACGGCTGCTACTGATCTTTCAGTCGTTATGATAGGTAAAGTTAACGTACTGCTACTCTCTCTCCGATTACATAGCTCTAGCTAACACTTTCATCATTCTTCGGGAAATAGGTCCATCGAGAATTTAATTATTTGAGTATGAGTAACGAAAATTTGAAATTACGCTCTATAATTCAGAGTGAAATTTCAGTTGTTTCTTACTCTCTAATAAATAGGTTTCGTAATAATCCCAACAACGTCTGGTTTAATCATCATGAAGCTGCTTGGGCGTGATAGAACGTTCTCGCTATCCGGTCATCTGATGTTGCGAGGCGAACTTCATAATGTGCGTCATTAACTTCTCAGTCCTGGCGTGCTCCTGTGTTAACATCTGAAAATCACGTGTAACGTGCTGTTATGTTGACTCTTGCTCGAGTACCTAAGGGTTAAGTTCATCTAGTTGATTCCGCTTCATAGAAATTCTACGAAAATTAGTATTTTATGGCTGAATAATGCACAATTCATGAGAAAATTTGAGTTTTCAGTGGCGGATCTAAGGGGTAACGTGGCTTCGGTCCTCCTTCCCCCAAGATTGTAGAAAGAGAGCCTAACTCTATATATTGTCTATTTTTAATAGCAATTTCAAGTAAACGAAATATCAAAACTTATTTACAAACTATCAGTTGAAATGTGAATTAGTTGAGTTTGAGGTTGTGTGCTAAATTTTAATCTTTTCAACGTTTTAATTTGATATCTCGTCAATTAGATTATGACCCCCACCACCCCGCTCTGCCCTTCCTCTCAGAGCTGATTAGTGTTTTCCCATCGACGTCCACATAAAACTCCGGCTGGATTCCCCTTCGTGTATTTTAATCGCTAAATCATACACTCGTACAATAGATGACTACACTACCTATGGTATAGTGTATATTTCCAATGCATTAAATGTAAGTGAGAATATATGTTTAGCAAACCAAGTATTTTGGAAATACATATATAAATAGTAAAAAGTGTGAAAATTTATGGTAAAATTTTCAATAAACCAGACTGGGTTTGACGATATTTTTTCTTGAAAATTCTTATTTGTGTACGTTGTGTGTGTAGGTATAATATAACCTTATTCGTTCCTTGACCATGCCGCAAATACAATCGAGCGTCATTAACCAGGGGTACTAAATTTTGTTCATCTCCATTCTAATCCTTATTTGTTATGTATAGACCCTAGAGTACTGAAAGTGGTATTAGAATTGATCCATTACAAATTTTCTGCATCCACCTCCCAAAGTCGGGTGCGGTTCACGAAATCTGCTCTTAAATAAATACACCACTGTTAAACGTATGAACAAATTTTAGCATAAAATTGAAGTTTAAGCATAGGTTCAGTGTGCAGGCGTGGCCAAAATGATTAAGACTGGTGTATATTTTGCTTCCCAGTCGAGTCATTCCTGCATGTATGTGGGGTTGGATACTTTCGCGGCCTTCAGCGGAGAAGGATAACTACAAATTGCCATTCCATGTCAAATTTTATCATCACATTGGCCTCGAGCTGCTGTAACAGATGCTCATGCCGCGCAGACGGGCACCATTTCGAGCTTTATGGAGGTGCGTTTTGGCAAAACGGCAATGCAGCCGTTCGTTTGGATGCACAGCAGCCCTATACATCAAGCGTGTTTGGATGCTTCACTGTGGGAACAGCACCCCATACATCAAGCGTGTTTGGATGCTTCACTGTGTGAATAACACCGACTTCGCGATGCCTTTCCCTTTTTTTGGAACAAGACATTTCTTTAATTCCTTTAATGTGCGAAAGAGAGTAAAAAATACTATTTATATATTTATTTCACAAAAATGTCTATCCTGTATACTCCTCCTGAACGGAAGAGGCTTTTTCGCAGCTCTCCTAGACTAAAGGCACTTTTTCAAAACGTTTTCGTCTCACTTGGCTAGATGGTGTCGTCACTCCAGCATTGTCTCCCATTGCTCGTGAAGCTAAGGACTTGTGGTCGTGGGATTGTTCAGGTGTTGACTAACTAAAGCTCGATGTGGGGAACACTTTTGTACGTCGAAGTTACGTTTTCACATCACCTTTATTAATACAAACGCGTTTTACTGTTGGGTTTTCAATGCCTTACAGCTTCTGACATGTGCGGAATGTCAGGCTTTAGCTTCCTTTTTTAAAAGAGTCGCTCCGTGATTACGTGAAAATCAGGGCCTGAGCCTGGAGTCAAACCTTTCCGAGCTGTAAGGGTATCACGTTAACAGTCCTCTTGTATATCGTACACTTTGCCTGTAGTTTTTACTAGTTTTAAAATTCTACGAACAATGGGTCTTGGTGCCAATATAATTTTTATTATCCCTCTGCATGTTGAACCCTTTTTTAGGAGAGCAACAATCGCAGAACGTTAAATTTCAAACTGTGTCGTATTGAAAAGTAAAAATTAGTAGATTGTTTAAAGTTTCAATCAATTTGGCCATGACTGCTCATCCTCAACTTATTCGCAATCGTGTATTGAGTGAAACGCTGCTGTGAAACTTGAGTTTTGCTATTCGTCTCTCAAACGCGCATTTTGACTACCGAGGAATACTAAGCCTATCGTCATGCCGGCTAACTAGTTTTTGCACGGTTGTCAACTGGACTACACAAGCTAGCCTGTTAAGCCTTTTGTGTAGCCTGGCTACCGCATCACCACGTTGCCTGACGTAGCGTATCGCGCCTAAAATGTTCGACTTAGCAGAGGTTGCTATGCAAATCCACTTGCATTTTGTAACACTTATAATCGAATGTTCGAGGACCATTTCGCTATGGTCTCTGTTCCTTTTCCTGCTTAGCGTAATACGTATGTGTGTTGTAGGGCAAGTTCACAATATATACTGGCATGTGAAATTTTCGATCCAAGGAATTTGGATAACTAACATGCATTATTTATATACAGCCATAGTTACCAATGTTTTTTGTATCGTGCCCATACCTCGTTTGCTGAGATAAAACTCCATTTCAGGGTGTTCAGTTACTCCGATCAGAAATTAGTTTTGAAGCAATTGATAACCACTTCATAGGACATGCAAATCTTTCCGGTTTTCTTTTTTTTTTTCTTCAGTGCTTCTTGACTCATTGTATTAGTTACGTGTAAACTGAGATGGCAACGTATTATATTTTATATGCACACCGAATGATGGTTACTAAAATGGTAATGTTATATATAGCAAATGCCGAGATTAGTACAGTCAAGAGAAACTAGAGGGCAGCAGATAAGCGTTCCCTGGCACACGCATTATTTCATGTTTCAGATCAGCACTCAGCAGGTCTCGAGTTCCGTGAGAAGACACCGAGTGTCAGTTGAGTTTGCTTAGCAGCAGTGTGAATGTACCGTAATTCCGTCTCAATTCACGCGTCTTTAAATCTACAAGATTGCCTTAGCCCATTCAAAATGGATAATTTTGGTACTTGCAAAATTTTAATTTGCGTCACGTGCCTGTCACGTGGTGTTTTTGAAGCATGTTATGAATCACTTTAGCAATCGCACATTTTTCATTGTTAAACGTCACATGTTAGTCCCGATTTGATCGTTACCTTGAATTAAGGCAACGATCTTAGTTACTAACTTGGGAATTGTGTTTTTGCAATTAGGTATACCGCGCTTCCTGTTTCATATCCTTGTTCTTTTTTTTGTGTTGTCCTACGAAATTCCACGCAGTTTTACATGAGTTGGTTCACGTGTACAGTGATCGACCTTGAATACCTTGAAAATGTTTGGCCTTCACGCCCGGGCCACACTGGGGTGCCGCCGCTTTTTCGTGCATGGTGTGCCTTCGCATATCAGCGAGTTGTGTTGAATGAAACCGTTTGATATTGAGGCAAGGGAGGCCTATCAGGGTTAGTTTGTACAAGTTATCCAGCTTCGTCTTGAAGACGTCCTGGAAACCATCAAATTCTCTCAGATCTCTGTGCAGAGAGTTGAAGAGTCTGAGTCCCATCACGGAGAAAGACTGTTCATGTCTAGTCCGAGCGCTGCCTCACATTGAACGTCGGCACAACACACATCTTGCCGTAACGAATATGTTTCTTTCGAAACGAATGTGTGACCGATTGTATTTTTAAACCAGGGTGTTCTTTCAAAATATTCAGTTTTTGTGGTCTTGGAGATGTTTTTTGCATACATGCTGTATAAATTGTATGGTATGTTTATATGTATTTTATGTATGCATTATATATACGTACTTATATTTTCCTGACCCCTCAATGGGTTGTCCCTCGGCTCACCTCGGGGACTTAGCGATCCTCGTGGGATCGGTAGGATTCCCGAACCTCTCTTTCAACTTCAACTGTGTAAAAAAGTTACCATGTTAGCTGATAGCGAAACTGAAACAAAAAATAAATTAGAACTGGACCTGAGTCTCATTTAATGAAAATTATATGAAATGTGACAACGGTGGTTAATCCCCTAATTGAAGAGTATGTGATGTTTTTCTGAATTGTTATCGTGTCGCAGGTACTTGCTTCACTGGTGCCTCACTGGTTAGCCGCTGTGATAAAAACCTTGAAAATAAAACAAATTACAAATCGTAGCTACAAATAAAAATTCATGTTCTGAGGTAATAAAGTTGTTCCAGAAATTATTTTCATCACATTGTCTCTGTGAGCTCTTAATGGTTACTTACCGCTCTTACATGATGTATTCTTAACATTTTGGCTAAACAACTTACTTTCCACTTAAATCCTATATTTTTCAGTCGAGGCATTCCTCTAGCACTTTGCCCTGACTTTGTGTCGCTTATCAGTGCCCAGTGCGGCGGTCTGACCAGTGTAAGATAAACCAACAGCAGGTGACCAGCAGCAACTATTATACTATTATAAGGAGCAATTAGGTGACATGGTGAGGTGCTGGTACGCGGCAGACTGCGGTCCGGGCCTGGACCAGCGGTCTGAACTGCAACTGGACCCGCCCCGGCCGGTCTCTATAGAGGACGTGACAAGCCAGACCGGCGTCCTCTACTGGAAGGTGAGATGTCTTGGAGTTAGGGTTAAAGAAATGGTGCCACAGAGCGAGGTTAGTCTCTTGATTACTTAACACGTTGACTCCGAAGTGGGTCCTTAATGGTACACGCGAACATCTAACCTAACGTAACCAAAGCACTATCATGTATACATACAAATTTTCGAGTTTTCTTCCAATTTGTGTTCATCAATCGAATAAGCTAGTTCTGATTAGAGAGAAAATTGTTAGAGTAAACAAATTTGTGAAACCAAAATCCTTCATTTTAAATTCACAGTAGAGATATTTGTCGGCATGCAATTTTACCTGTGTGGAGAATCGGAGTCAACGTGTTAATGTGTCGAAATCTTAATTAATCTAATAGAGATATGCCAACCCAGACGGGTGTGCTATGCTGGAAGGTGAGTTTTCTTTATTTTTGTGTCAGGGTTTGGAACTTCGATGTTCTGGAAGCTTAATAATGTTTTGATGACCTAATGTTGAATTGTTTGCGAATGAGGTTATGTCTATTCAAACAGATGCGCTCTATTAAAAAGTCAGCTGTCATTGTTTTTTTGTGTTAGGGTTAGAAAACGATTGCTGTTTAAGAGGTAGGCTTCTAGTTTGATGATCTAATGTTGAATTCTTTTCCGATGGAAGTTATGCACTGTTAAATGGCTAGCTGTTTTTTCTGCTGGAGTTAAAAAATCGCTATTTTTAGGTAGGTATATTTTTGTTAACCGTTGTCCAGCAGTTATCTAATGGAGTTACGTCCGGTTAGACTGGCATGCATCACTGATAGAATCACGGTCTTGGTTTTCTGCCAGGGTTAGGAAACTGCTGCTGCGTTAAAGGAGAGCGTATTTGGTTTAATGATGCCGCCTTTTTTTAATGTAGTTGTTATATTAACCTCTAAAAAGCTGCATTACGTTGCAAGATTCCCATTATGGATTAGATTTTGAGAGCCTTCGTCAGAGAAGGAACTTATGTTAACAAAATCCTCTTGCAGTAGAACAACGCAAGAATTTAGTAAACTTATTGCTACAAAAAATACGATAAAAAGACGGCATACCACGGCTAGAATAACTTGAGAATTAAAGCTGCCTCGTTCTAAGTTGGAAGCTAGTCACTGCAGTCTCAGCGATGTTAGTTGCTAACGTGCGAATTGTTTTTTTTAATTGGATATACAGCGTCTCCTTTTTGATGTCTATCTGAAGGCTGCAGCGCAGCGGTTGCGTACTTGCCTCTTGCTGGGGCGTGTCCGGTTTCGATTCCCGGGCGGAGGGCTTCCCTTGTGAAGGAAAGATTCAAAACTGACGACGCTGAAAGGCGGCACACCAGTATAGCTGGGGTTGGGATGCCCCAGCTTCATCCAAGAAATTTAAATCATAAGCAGCGCACCTTGCAACAAACCTCTTACACAAGAGCCTGCGATGAAGTGCACACACATTTCATTTTATTGTCAAGTTTTGTGTCTTGAACTTATGAAGGAGCGCTGACTGACTTCCTGCAGCAGTAGATCTGACAAATACCGACGGTGTTGCCGTTTTCTATTCAAAAATTACATGCTTCATTCAGGGAGGTCTGGAAGCTGCTTAACTAGTTCAGGCAAGTTTCTATAGTTATGATGGATCCTTAATGACCTCGGCTTTAGCTAGGCTTCCTGGGCTTCTATCTTTCGTGCCCATTTTGCTTCTTTCGACTTTCATTCCTTCTTAGCTGATTATTTTTATCTTTTCTTCCTCTTCCATCTTAATTTGCTGTTTTTATGCGCAGGGAATCCTGTGTGGGAACACTCCTGTGCATTGAGTCCCCTTTCTCTATAGTCCATACTAACTGATCACTTCTTTTCGCTCTATTTGGATCACGTTTCATGTGGATAGGGAGCTAGAGCGGGCCATTTATTTTCCATTTGTATTCAACGCATGGATGCTGAGAACTACAAATTTCCTGTTTTTTTTCACCAGATAGATGCTGACAACTACAAATCTGAAGGTTTGCTGGACAAAATTCGCAAAGAAAGAGGATACTCGTATGAAGATATGATTGAAGTCAGCCCCACCACTCTCCCCAACTACGAAGTCAAGGTACGATTTTCTTCTATCACCTGCAAAAACCGGCTTCCGATCGCCTCTGTTCATTATCTCCCTGATTTAAAATCGTCTGTTGCTATTACGTTCAAAGGCCCTATTACGGTACATCACGTGACTTCAACTCGGTTGATTAAGAAAATTTGTAGAATGTTTTAAGTTCCCGAGAATACGATGCTTTGAATTTTTCGACCGTACAATATCGTTCCCTGGCTTGTGTGGATTGGAATTAATAGTCAAAATTTTCAGAGAAGATGGTGGACTTAAGTGTCGATTAACTCAAGTGAGGGACCTTATTATGAATTGTTTTTTTAGTCTCGTCAGTGAAAAGAACAATTATGGGTTAGCGTGAGCTGATGTTTAAGCCTCGAGCTTGTCAGGTCATATTGCGTGTAAATCCTCGGGTATTTTGATTTTAAAGTCCTTCAAGTTCTCCCGGAAATTTCGAAACGCTATTTTTGCTAGTTGTAGTTGGGAGATAACTGGGATCCCAGCAGAGGTATGTGGGAGACTATCTTGTCACTCCAATATAACCAAAATAAAGCAGAACGTCGTCCAGGTCGTATGCCGGGAATATTGACATCACACGCATATTTCAATGGTTTCAGATAAAGAATTTCTTCGAAGAGCACCTGCACACGGACGAAGAAATTCGCTTCGCTCTGGCAGGGTCGGGCTATTTCGACGTCCGGGACCGGCAAGACAAGTGGATCAGAATTGCGCTCGAGAAGGGCGACTTGATCGTTTTGCCCGCCGGCATCTACCACCGCTTCACCCTCGATGAAAACGTTAGTGTGAACTGTGAACCTTCATGTTCTTTAATACGTTCTCTGCCAGACCCAATTTCTGGCTTAGCTGGACGGCCCAAGGAGCCTCTTTAGGAAACATGTCGCTCACTTGAGGGTCGCGGGGTTTGTTTTAAAATACAGCTGTCGCTCGTGTGTGATTCATTGATAGCGACAGTGTTGAACCATTGATGTGAATTTCAATGATATAGTAATCTGAACTGAATTGTTAACTTTCGTGCTTTCTGTAAAATTGATGTGGACTTTGAAGCTATCTTACTTAAGTCGGAACTGCAAACTGTTGGGCTTTCTAAAATATCTTTCTTCTGAATTTTTCTGATGCACAAACGGTGCACGTTGCTCGCGAATATTTTTTTCTTGCCGTATATTGGGTTTCAGATGCGAGGTGTGCAGTGCTCTTGCCTGCTTTGAATGAGGTTCCTGGTTCGAACGCGGGCGCACGCTGAATCTGATTTACGTTTGGTCACGGAATACTTACTTCGGAATAGGCAAATTAGCACGTTGGTCGCCGCGATGTGCGCCATATTGGTACGCGCGATCATCTAACCTAACTTAACGAAAGCATTAACATGTGTGAATACAAATTTTTAAGTTTTCATTAAATTTGTGTTCATTACTCGAATAAGCTAGTTTAGATTAGGGGGAAAATGAATAGGATAACCAAATTTTTGACAGCAAAATCCTTCAATTTTAAACTCGGCTGAAATTTTTGCCGGCACGAAATATTTCCTGCGTGGAGAATCGCAGTCAAAGTGTTAGACCTCACATTCTCATGGCGCTGTCTTCTCAGTTAATACACAGCATTTAAAAACCAACGCACGGATTTATGTCCACAAAATATCCATGATCGTTTTCCTTTGCTCAGAACTACATCAAAGTGATGCGCCTGTTCGTGGGCGAGCCCGTGTGGACCCCGCACAACCGACCAGCGGACGAGATGGACGCCAGGAAGGAATACGTCCGCCATTTTGGTGCCGCCTAATGAAGCGTGTGAGCGGCGTGTGCTCAAGAATTTTCTAAGGCGGGATTTCCTCTTGAAGATGTTTTCTTATTTGAAAAAAAATTCCTGCTAATGTGGATGATGCCTCTCATTCATGTTTAATTTAAGAAGTATTCATGTGTGCGTGTTTGTATGGGGTGTTTGTCATTTTTGTTTGACGAAGTATTCGTGTATATACGTAAATGATACTTGCCATTCATTTTTGAAGTAGGTATTCGTGCTTGTGGATGATGGTTGTCATTCATATTTGAGGAAGTATTCTTATGTGTGGATGATGGTTGTCATTCGTGATGGGGAAGTATTCATTCAAATAGATGATGCTGGCCATTCATAACTGAAGATGTATTCATACATATGGATGATACGTGTCATTCATGATTGACGGAGTATTCATGTATTTGAGGGATTGTTGCCAAATCTTCGGGTAATTGTTTTACAATTACTACGTAAATCTATTATTACTCAAGAATAAACTTCCTGCAAAAATTTATATGTACCTGTAACTGTTATATTATGTGAACAAATTACATGAGATGCCAAACAAATGCTCATTCAAAAGCAAATTTTCTTTTACAAAAAAAGTGAAACCTCAACGCTTTATTATGTGTTTTCGGACAATATTGTACCCAATCCCTTCCTATAAGCACACTGCCCAGGGAGCAACAGTCCGTTCCACTCCACTAATTTGCTCAGCTTATCTCAAACACTTTGTAGGGAACTGGAGTCAGTGAAATCGGCCGGTAGTTCACTATCAGTACATCTAAAGATGCAGCACCCTTCAGTATCGAGGTTGCCCTGTTAACCCTCTAAGAGTGAGGAAAACGTCTTTTTCTGGCCAATTTCCAGAACAGTACGCTAATTTTCGGATATAGCACGTTGAAAAACCTCAGCGAAACCTTGGGAACACATCCACCCTCAGGATCTAGGAGTCTCTTTGCAACAGCTCACCGAAAAGCTAATTAACACTCCCGGGGCTCTGGGTCACAACCTTGAGGAACATCAACATCTCGACTTTGTTTACTGTCAAAATCGGTGTAAAACAAATCAACTTTCATCGCGGAGTCAGCTACCAAACCACTACCGGCGTCACACAGGGGAGGCAAGGACTGCTGAGAGCCAAAAATAGTCCACTTATCTTCTTATAAGTTACGCTGATTCTCAATCCCCTGAAGAGCTTCTCTGGTTGTGACCTGTTGGCGCCGATGATCCTCAGGAAAATTCTCTTGGCCATGGCACTGAGGGTCGGGTACGACTACCAACCCGAACTGTCGTTGCCAGGATCGATAAGCTTCCTGCTTGGCATTTAAAGCTCGACAGCACTTTGCATCAAACCACGGCTCGTCACAAGATCACCGCAGTAAGGTCAACTTGGACACAAATTTCTCAATAACAGTCGCAGTGTGACGATCGAGCTCAACCAGATGGTCCTCACTCGCAAGAATCCAGAGCTAGTTGACGCGCTTCTCGACAATTCATCCGAGCTTGCTCTGCTCTTCAGGTACACAACCTT
>VOMN01130741.1:0-10358 GCA_014899125.1 Orchestia grillus | reverse complement strand
ACCGGGTTGTGATACATCCTACCTCTTTTTTTGTGTCACCCTGTATGATTGCTTTTTATCTTGGATTTTAGTCCCTCTTATGAGGGGCAAATGACTGTGAAGCCGCACGTGCTGCTACTGGTACAAATGTGTGCTTGTGCAATTGTAAATTTTGGTGCAGATGTGCGCTTGGAAAATGTAAGTACTGGTGCAGATGTAAGTTCTAGTGCTGATGTAAGCGTTGTTGCAGGTGTGTGCTCGACCAGATGTAACCGTTAGTGTAGACGTATATGATAGGGCTGGCCTTATTACTGGTGCAACTATAAGTGCTGATGCAGATCTATGCTGGTGCAGATGCAAGGGCTGATGCAGATGTGTGCTCGAGCGAATGTAACCGTGTGTGCGAATATAAGTAATAGTACAGATGCAATATTTTTGACTGTTCCGTTTTAGGCAGCTGTCACAGGCTGTGTGCTAAGTACTGCAGGTTCATCACCGTTACAATTCGCACGGCAGCAGCACCCAGGGCTGGTACCTCCTCTAGCGGCGTGGAGCTCTTTTGAAATGAGGGAACGTAACTCGCAGAAGACGTCGCTGCTCAGAGCTCTGGCTCCAGCGGTCGTGTTGTTATTTATAGCCCAATGAAAAATAGATGCTAAAATCTCAAATTAACAAGCAACGTCTCACCATTTCAGCTCAAACAAACGATGCAAAATGTTCGGCTTAGTGTAGCACGATCCAGTCGGCAGGGAGCTCCACAGTTTTGATCTCCCAATGTAACAATGGGTGTCAGACACAGCGGCAGAATTGTTCGTCGAGTCTTTTTTGGGAGCCCGTAACTCGGAGGCCTGCGTGCTGCCGGCATGCGAGGGACGGCTGGCGTCCCTCCTGCCGCGGCCACGCTTAGTTCGGGCGTCTGAAAAGAAAATGTAAACCTCACTTGAGGATTGCGTGGGAACACCGGGTGTGTGCGGCAGCCAAAATGTTGGCACAGTCGAGAAATTTGCCGCTCATTTTGAGGGAAACTTTGGTCATGTTACTTCACTTTCAGCCTCGTTTTTCAGCGTTTGATAATTCTCTGAAGTAAAAAACAATGGTTTGCTCGTTACATAAGAAAAAATCGTATCCATATGTGGAAAAAAATGTTGGTGCTAAAGTATGAAAAATTACATAGGCTTGTCATTTAAGGCTCGCATAAGCTGATAATTGAAGTGTCAAATTTTCAATTGATTCAGTGTAGTTTATAAATTTCCTAATATAATGAAAAGTATCTTTACAATTGTACAGGCCGACACACAAAATTTTGTTCGAAAGAAGGGAGATATAAATCAAAGACCAATGGATGGAAAATCTAGAATAAAGACAGCCTTCATGGATAGTTGCTAAATATAGTTTTTATTAAAAAAATTGAAATCCTAAATTTTTTATACGCTTTCGACAGTTTTTTGTGTGTCATTCCGTATATAGATTCTTCAACAGAGGAAGTTATGTGACACAAAACTCTACGGTAAATGCACCGAACATTTAACAATCGAACTGAGAAAATACATATATGCTTCGGGTGCATGTGTGCGATATATATCGATTGAAAATTGATAATGTAGAGTAAAACACACAAAAAAACTGGTAGAAAGTCCACTACAGAACTTTGTTCATTTCGAACAAAGTAGATAATACTGAAAAAAGATATGGTAGAGCAAATTTCTCAATTTTTAAAAATGAATCAATATTTTCTATTATTAATTCAAAAATAGGTAATTAGGTATTCTAAAAGTCATTCATCAATAATAAATTAGTCATGTTTATTACTACATCGAAATTCTAGCATAAATGAGACTATTTTTGCGTCTGGAATAAACCTAAAACAACTGAAAAACAATCCGGCTTTCTTCAAACTGCACCACTAAAACAAAGATGAAATCATGTCGATACCGACTGATCTTAAGTTCAAGAACTGAACCCAAGTTGTAGGTAGACCCTAATGTATATAAGTGGGGAATGCGCTGGTAATACGTGTATTGCTCGGTATGTGCAGACATTGTAGAGTATTACGAAAAGTGGATGTCGGCGATTACAGACTCAGACACGGTTGCGGAAGGCTGGTTGTGTNGTGTATATAGGTGGGGATTGCGCTGGTAATACGTGTAGTGCTGGGTATGTGCAGACATTGTAGTGTAATATGAAAAGTGGATGTCGGCGATTACAGAATCAGACACGGTTGCGGAAGACTGGTTGTGTGTTGTTTCGTTCAGTTTTGATGTTAGTGGTGGTAATCATCATTAATGGGATGTCGACTCGCAACTTCGGCGATTCATAACGTGCGTGTAATCAGCACAAATGACATGCCGGGTTTTATGTCAACATGCTGGATTGGAATATTTTCAGCCAGCAACTTCCTTGTGAAAGTGACTCCTTTCAAAGTAATTTTCAACTAACTTTTGCACAGGTTTGCCTCTCGAAAAGTCGCCTTGGAACAGGTTAATTCAATAATGGTGTGAAATCGAAACAACCGTGTTTATATCGTGTGAGCGAAAATGTATGCTCCAAAAAATTGAGCAATTTTTAGGCAAGCTTTACTACTTTTGTTTGAAATTCGCAAGTAAACTCGTACGTGAAGGCACGAGGATGGGTGCTCACGTGCAAGAGTTCCCGGGCCGTTTTTTACGACATCCTCGGTCGAAGTAATTGCTTTGTAATATGGGCTTTATAAGATATTCCTGCTGAAACCGACGAACTCGGGGCGTCGTTGTTCTCGGTTAGGGAATTGTCTGCACTGTAAATTTTACATAGTAGTTTCCTGGGAGTTCTATCAAAGCTTGTAACATGTACGTAAATTTATGACTCCCGTGAGATGATGGCTAGTCGTAATATGTCCAACTAGGTACAAAATCAAGCATTCTCACTTGAAATACCTGTTGGTTAGCTCCTGAATCTTAACCATACCGTGTCTGTGAAGGGTATCGGCTCTAATTGTTCCTACTCAAGGAAGGAATGTGTGGTAAACGCGAGACTTTGACAGTTTCCTAAATACTCTAGGTCGCTTCACCCAGATATTTATTTTGACCGTTTGTATTCACCTACGGGAGAATTTTTGACTGAACTAGGAAAGAAAGCCAATTCGTAACGTCCGGCGTTAAATTCCTAGTATTCCTGAAAATAAAGTCACCGCTTGAGTAAAAGTTACTTTTACTTTTCTCGCAGAAATGTCAAAAATCGGAGTTAACTAGATGTGAATTTATCTGCTCTTCTCGGAGACACTAAAGCAATGATAGCTTTCTTCAAAGCGTTTGAAACTGAAATTGTTCTCCTTTAATGAAAATCTCTGGTTCTTAGAAATTTCTCTGGTTAAATTGGGGAATGTCATTAGCCAGTATTAGGAAACTGGTCAGAGTAGAATGCAAGGTGTGCGTTGATTTGTTACGAAAGCCGATACTTCGAAGGTTTGAAAAAGTTGCGGTTAATAACACCGAAGTGTAAAGTTCAACGTGTCTAAGTTAACTCGGTCCGTTGAATTTAAATCGTGACATCAATTCCTTCATATTTAGGAAGCTAATATCGTAAACCAGTAACAGGCGTTGTGAAGGCTGTGGACGAGAACATTTTGTGAAATTTTATTAAACATTGTCGGAAGAGAATAGCTCGGAAATGGGTATCTAATGACCTAGCGAGCTAGTCTTTGCCGCAAGAAATTTCAAGAGCCTTCATATTAGGGAGAAGAGGCACGGTGTGTCAATAGCAGTGTTGATTTTAAATCATGAAATCTTGTAGAAGTTATAATCCATACTTGAAAACCTTGCCATGTTGTCATTAAAGGCTAAAAACTGAAGTATTGCGCCTTGTGTGCCAAACCACTGCTGCGTAATGGTTTGCCTGTACGCTAACTCAAATTTTATGAGATTACGAGAAATCTCTAACGGAACCATTAAAATCGCTATATTCCATTCAGGGTGTGGAGAGAAACGAAAACTATTTAACTTTAAAACGCAAGTGTCGCAGATTTCAAACTCTGTGGCTGTTGTGGAGCAGCCTAATTGGAATGTTCACACGCAGGGAGCGCGTGAAAGAAAGCCTTTGAATTGGTCTTCGCATACTGGAGTACTTCGTCGAGTGGCAGAATTACTCGAATAATTTCTGGAATGAGTTCACGAAAGTAATTTTCTTACGAAATGAATACTGTAATGTGAACGGCATGTATAGCTATACATAAAATTTGAATTTTCCATAATTTTCCAGAAACGAACGATAGGCATCATGGACGCATTCTGTTGGCAAATTCTAATGGCCTTCACCTTAGTCAGGTAAGAATAGGTGATGAGCATGTTAACATGTTCGGCAGTACAACTACTCCATTTTTTATGGTTCTTGAAGCTGGTCTAATCTAGACTCGCTTCGTGAAATGCCAGTGTCTGAATTAAAATCATAAGAAATCTTCCTGTTGATCACGAAAATTTCCAAAGAAGCTTCGTTTGGATTTCTTTGATAGAAATTGCCGTTCCCCGCATAGAGCCAGAATGTAGATTGGGTCCCGCCAACCACCGCTCTGAAGTAATCTCCTGCCGAGAGGTACAGTGCGAGTTTTAAACGTGGGCCTAAACGAATATTGAGCCGTGTTATTGAATGCATATTTAAAAGCAAAGTATTTATGAAATACTAAAATTTTATTCTCAAAGTTTTTCACCTTGATACAGTCACACGTATTAGCCTGAAGTCGCCATACGACTACTGTGACTATCTCCTCCGTGAGATTTTTGAAGAAAAGGGCTAAAGATTTGGTGATATTGAATGGCCAGTCAAGTCTCCTTCAACTCTAGGAAACTTGGAAAATTAGTTGAAAAATTCCCCACTTCCAAAGATTACGGGACAGCCCTGGGATGCCATTTCATGTTATTGCTATGATTCTTCTACTCGCTGCAATTTTTTTGAAAAGCTGTCGGATGGTTTGTCCCAACGGAAGTAAAAAGGTAAAGTGATGTCTTGCCCTAACAGATGAAACTTGAAAAGGAAAGAGTAAGAATTTTTATTGTATTTTTAGACAGAACAAATTTTCATCTCAACCTACCAGTGTAATGTTAATAATTACTCTTTCGTAAGACCAAAAATTTGCATGCGTCTTGCAAATGCAATAGTTTTATTCGCAAACGAATTGTTTTGGCCACTTCCAATCAAGAACCTCTCTTATTTGAAATCTAAACTTGGTACCTCTTTCGCTCTGAAGAAAACTCCGCTTCCTATACCTAACAAATTGATTGAAAGATTCGTAAGTTTCCGTTAATTTTCGCGTTTTTCCAGCACGGCAATCGGCCAAAGACCTCACACCTCGAGGCTAACCGTCTTCCAGCCCCTGACGAGGTCTTCGCTAGTGTCGCCTGCCATGGAGCAGTCGTCGCAGTGGAAGAGTCTGACCAGCCGCAACTCGACCGAGGAGAGGCAGCTCTGCAAGTGCGCCACGGACGCTGCAAATCTCCTGTCCTTGAGACCTGCGATTATCAAGAACCTAGTGGAAGCAACGCTAGCCTTCACTGCGCAGTTCCAGCTCAACTGCCTGGGTTTGGTTTCGCCGGCGCACGTACCTGCTATTCTGGTCAGGGAACGCTCTTCCGAACTGTACGTCACTGCTCAGGTCGAAAAGATTGAAGCCTTCTTGCAGTCCTTGATGGAAGAGGTGGAGAAGATCATGAAGGCGTTGGCGCTGCCTTCCTTCAACGATGAGCAGCTTACTCTCCTCATGTGGAGGTCGGTGAAAAATGCGTGCCGAACGCACGCCCTGCCGCGGCCTATGTTGACTTGAACGATTTCCAAAATTTATTCTTCATGCTACAAATACTACAAATAAAATTCTAACTGGAGCTTAACACTGTGCCGCTTATTTCACCTCCAGTAGCGACACGAAGCAAAGTCTATGAACAAACTTTCAATAGAAAGTATTGCGATGTGCATTATTCGTAATCATTCTCGGAAGAATATTATCAAAAAACGTCCTGAACACCTGTTAACATTAGGGAGCATTCTGGTTTGCAAAGCTGCACTTTTCGTGCAGCACAGATCTTTAACCCCGTTGACAGGGTTTCCAGGTACACGGAAAGCCGTAAGTTTCCAGGAATACAGGTCCTAACGATCTGTGCTAGATTTACAGCCGTACATTGGGGCCCACTCTAGACCTGCGGATGAAAGTTGTACAACTCGTCCAAACCGTAGAGGATGAAGCAGCCCTTTTTCTTGACAGCAGGAAGTCTTTAACTAGATTTGAACGCAGCTCTATACCTACGTATACGAAAGACCACAACGAATTTTATTGTAGCCATATGTAGCTCCGCTGGAAGAAAAAAGTCCATAAAGAGTCGACTTCAGACGGGACTTCCCGTGTGTTGAACAGAGACTAGCAGCGGAGGCAACCCGCGCAGGCCAAATCCGTCAACTTTGTATGCTTGGAACTCTCTCTGGTCGCAATGCTAAGGAATCTTTGTAGCGCTTCCTGATAAAATCCTCATGAATGCAGTTAGAGTTCCGGCCGCAGGACTACTGGGAATCTCTGGACGAACTACCCCGTTAATGCAATAGTTTCTAATTATACGTTAGGAAAACTAATGGCGAAAGGTTTTCTTTCGTCTTGTGTTCTTATTGAATAACGTGCTTGAAATGCAAGTGCATTGAATTAGTCAATTTTTGGTATCTCCTGTCTAAGTGTTGCCAATAAAGAGTAAAGTTAATTTCGGTTACTATAAGTTGCATTTAATTTCAGATGATAATAGCCCAAAAACTGACTAAATTTGTTACGAAACTAACCACATGCGTTTATGGGAAATATTTGGATACAGATTGAGGAACGAAGCGTTCGCGAAAGGTTAGTCGAAACGTCATTCTAGTGTTGAAGCAAACATTTGTATTGGGTATAGAATGCGAGGACCAATTCATTTTTCATGTACGAAGTCGTTCCCAAAAATTACGATTACTAGGTAAAACAAGCACGTTCTCGTTAGCCTACATGTGCGGCAGCGGTGGAGAGATTTGTAAGGCCGAAACAATGTATGGTGACGGGTTTTCTATTTAAGTTCCTTTGAAATGTAAAATCATACCAATGTCGCGTGCTAATATATAGGTTACACAGGCTTTATGTTAATGGTTATATTGGACACCTGTGACGTTGAAATGAAAGAAGAGCTTAAACGAGGTTCAAATGAGACACGAAACTGACAGTGGAAATTTATTGGAGGGATTGTGGGACTCGTGCGTATTTCCTTTGTTTAACCTACAATTATGGACCGATTCTAAACGTGGAGTTTCATTAAAATATGGAAGAACTGAAGCAACCTTGCAGATTGACCATAATAAGCAAAGAATGGTATTTTGTCTCGAATTTTGTTACCTGATTAAATTATTTCCGTAAGTTGTAATTCATTAAAAAATACCCGATATTTGATCTCTTAACGAAAGCACGATTGGAAATGAACGAAGATGCTGCTTATTCGCTATAAACACGGACGGAAGACGTTCCATACTCGCACCGTTTGATTTAGACACGCTTGTGTGAAGTGTAGCATATATGCTATGCCCTGAAACGTAAGGTTAAATATTTGTCTGTAAAATATGGATTGACAATTTATTAGCACATCAAATTTTTCTTACTAATGTACAAGATTTAATTTAAAAAATTTAATGTACCAAAAAGAAAGAGTAACTAATGTTACATTTTCATGTCTACGCAAAACCGTGAATGTTAGTATTACATCGTTGAATATCTATTCCTAAAATATTCTGCAGTATAATATTCTAGAGTATTTCCATCTTACACTACTTCGGTAGTAAAAAAATATTCGAGCTAGAAAACGGCAGTTTTAAACCTATGAACACGAGACGTAAATTCGGCATTTATTAAACTTTTAAAGAAGTCTATCTCAAGGATCTGATCCTATACTAAAAAACTCTCACTTTCATCATCTCTTCGAGAATTCCTTGGATCAAAGTATGCGTGATCTCCACTTTTTCCGAGTAGGAAAGATTAGGGTAGATCGAAATTACCGTGTGCAGCTTATCTTCGGCGCTGCGAAGGATGCCCTCAATGATAACATCGTACCAAAGCACAAACCTCGCCCTAATCACGGGGAATTCGTCCTCGCAGCTCTCGCCTGGAGCCTCGCAACTCATTTCCTCGGCACCGAATGCCATTTTGGCCGCTCTGTCGAAGATCAAAAACTTGAGCAGCACGACATGCTCGATGATGTTGCGCACGGGCTGCTTCCTGACTTCGCTGAGCACTTGCAGGCCGGCACTGGCGATGGTGAGGCGCACCAAGTAGTGCGCAATGGGGTCCTGCCACTCGTCTGAGACGTCGAGGTACTCCAAACAGTCCGTGCTCAGGGGAAACTGGCAATCGTAGGACTCCTCGCTGGGGTACCTGTGAAACGGTAAAATTTGCACTGGCACGGTCAAATATTCCACCAGTACCGGTTGATTACAGGGTCGCATTTTTTTTATGCCGCTGAAAGGGTGGGATGACTTTACTTATTGCTAATTATTTTCTGAAGAAATTTCTCGGTGCTTTTACTGCACGTACCCGCCCTTTTAACGCAGTGCTGGATTTACTCATCTCTATTGAGTAGATAATTGTCTAATTGTTGTCTTAATTAAGCAAGGACGAGAGTCTACAGTCTTCTAACAGAAATTTACAATGCTCGTTAGAGCTCTGAGAATGCAAATATATTCGTGAAAAGGAGCAAACACCTACGAAGATATTCGTGTACGAAGACTGAAAATTTAATGTACCAAAAAGAAAGAGTAAAAGATGTATCAATTTTTGATGTAGTATCCGCGAGCTCGTGGCATGAACTTTTTAACAAATTAAAGAACTCGTGGCATGGGATCATCATTAATTACGAAGGCACTAGTAAAATTTGGGCCCACATTTCCTCTGAAACGAAGTTGATCGAATGAGCGACCATGCAGACTGGCGGTGATCAGAACCAATTTAAGCTATGAACTTTCTCCACACAACATACAAGACTTTCGTCAAGTAATAACGCCACGAGACATTAAATCAGCTATATATTTCAATACTTTAGCAGGAAACAATTTCAATCTGATGTCGAAAAGCTGACAGCCATCGAAGGTGCCAGCGCCGATAAGCCTGTGCAACACGACTGTTGTGCCTAACTCCTTACATCGCTCGGCAACAGGCGATACTAATTGATCCTATGAAACTAAACGTTAGAACCATACTTTCATGCTTTGTATATCGGGCTTGGTATTGAAAATAGAAAAATTTTGCAGTTAGTTGAGATTTTCACATAACCAAAGTTCTAACTTTTAAAAAAAAATTGAGAAGCGAAATTTGGTTGCATAGTATAGTCTTTTTCCTACACCTGTTTTGAGGAAGAAACTTGTTGAAACATTCGTTTCAGTGTTTTATTACTAAATTATATTATTTAAAATACTAGAGGACGTGCCGCGCCAAAAATGGCGGGACAAATGATAGTTTCTTAAGATACTCTCTTATTTACAGTAACTGACACGAGATAATATTTTCAGTATCACTGATACGGACTGCCTTATCTGACCGTTTCAATGTTAGTTTAGGAAAACGGACCCGGGAATTTCCTCTATCTAAATCCTTACGAGCGTGAGAGAGAGATGAACGGACCAACCAAACAATCAACATTGGGCTATTATTACTTTGTGGGATTTATTAATTCTAATCATTCTAGTCATGGTTTAAAGCTCCCTGTCCACATGAAATGGGATCCAAAGAGAAGGGCCTATTTAGTCTGGTCTGTGAGGAACCGGGAATAGATGCACCGAGTTCGTTCTCACACAAAATCTTCTGTGCGTCAAAAAAATAAAGTTAAAAAAATGACAAAGAAGAAATAGCGAAGATGTGAAAATTAAAGATACAAAGTCGGCACGAAATAAGAAAGTCCCAACGGCTTATCTATAGCAGAGGTAACATAACAGTGATCCCACGATGTCGTCAAGCCCTTGTAGCATACAATAGATAAACCTTGGATTAACTAACCCTTTTACCCATCTTATGCCCCTCTGAAGTGGAAATAATGCTAAAATAAATGATGAAAATGGCTGGATTGAATACATTTCTTAGCGTGTATTCGCCAAAATTATTTTTCTAGCGTATAATCGTCAGGAAAACTTACGAGTCTTCGTAGAACTCCGCTGCGCCCCCTCCCGCTAACATTAGGACCGCCAGAAACACGTACATTGTCGTCCTGAAATGAACATTAAGAGAAAGTTGTTAGAACTGCTAATATATATAAATATTTTTTTCTACTTAGAAGGAAAGCAACTCAGAATCATTGGCATATCTTCAAATATTGTATTCCTTTAGGACCCGTGAAAATTTCACGGAAATTTAGATAAACAAACTTAAGATA
>VOMN01130730.1:0-10522 GCA_014899125.1 Orchestia grillus | reverse complement strand
TTTTATAGGTAACTTTTAGTTTCATTCGAGAGATCTGGCACTAGTAGATTTCTAATATACAATTACTAGTTAATTGAAAAACTTGCAGAGATGGCCGAAATGAACAAAAGGACTGAGTTGCATGAGGGCCATGATACAACAGTTTCCCCTACAGATATATAAAATTCAGGGGTGATTAAGAGACGAGTCGTGGCTGTGGGCGTCCGAGAGTTTTTCTGACTCAAAATTCAAGGATGGCCACCAGCGAATCGAAGACGTATCGCCGGCGAAGTGGGACGTAGAGAAACGATCATGGACTTGTAGGGTCGAGCACGGACGTGGCACAGACGAGCGACGTTGATGGCCGCGGACGTATAGTGGCCGATAATTTAGGCCAAAAACCGATCATTTCGTCTGTGATTCACCGATGATTCGCCGGCCATACCTTCCTAAGTCTTAATACGGAAGGCAACACCTTGATTGTTCCCGTTGCAGCAAACAAGGCATTCCCCGCACGACCACAAAAGCGGTGCAATGATTTATTTTTACCTAATAGTCAAGCTCAGATATTAATAAAATAATCCTGATGCTTGCTTCTCGTTATATGCTTTGAATTTAATCATGAGAGTTTAACTGGAAACGCTCGACCATGGCAAAAAAAATTCAGGAAAAATGAAATACACTAGCGAGATACGGAAGACAAACTTTGTAATTAGCTTCAAATGAACATGATGAGAACTCATTCCGGCAGAAGTAACATATGGAGAAGAGAATGAAAGCATAGAAGCTGACGCGGGACTCTGTCCTGGCGGCTTGCGAGAAATTCATCTGATCTCAGACAGGCGTTGTCCTGCCAGCTAAGGTCGTCAAAAGTGACGGAACGGATGCGCAGAGACAAATGTCAACACTACACACAAATAAAAACCCAACACGAACACACAAACACAGCGCAAACAGTAACATAAAATCACCAAAATACTAACATGATACCAACATACCATCATTGGGCAGGAGACCGTGAATCAGATCTCTGGTTTTACGCAGCTGTGAGAGGCTGGTGACGTCACAAGGAATAACGTGGAGCCTGTCCCGCCCCTGCAGAGTCTTGCTCCCCCCACTCTCTGCGTTTAAACAGAGTGCAAACACCCTCAGCCCCTGGGAAATGTAGAAATGGGGGTCATTCGAACAGGAGAGCATTGACGTTAAATTAGGCGAGTTCATTTACGTTCCTTCTATCATTTCTTAAATATTTTAAAATTACTTTTATTTCGTATCGCTAACTTAAATGTCTGAAAATTTGCTCAATGCTAAACACACAACTTTCTATCACAGTACCACCGACAAGAACGTTTAAGCTTAACACGTTTCATACGATAATGCTATTTTTCAAATACGTAGTAATGTAATTCACCCGTGGGTCACACAGCAGAAGACGTGTTAAAACAAAATATGTTGCCTCAGCTAGGTAACCATTCACCAGACCAGATGGTCTTTCTCTCCTTGAAAAAGGCAATCTGAATTAAAGAGCAGATTCACAGAGCTGCTAAAGAACAAAAGGCTGAGCAATAGTGTCGTCCCTCTGTAGAGGATGCTTAATATTTTAGGGTTGTTTTTAAGTGTTCGTCTAGGATATGTTACTCTTCGCAGTGATAAAATATAACCACAGAGCTCGTTGCAACTTCTTCTTGGCCGCGTTTACAATTCAATAAACTGTTAGATGTTTGATGATAACGGGACGCTTTAAGACGATAATACTCGCATTCACTGGGTCAAAATTGACCGAGATTGACTTTCTAAGCATGAAAGATCGATTATGTACTCGGATCAGCCCCCAGAACTTCCAGATCTAAGTTCGATTAAGAACTCATGGGATGAGCTTGAGAAGAACGAGTCTGCCACATCGCCTCTACCTCTGATATCGAATACTTAGGGAAAAAGGTTACTTCAATTTGAAGCTAAAAAAAATTGAAGCAATAATTAGAGCTGCAAAGCATCTGGAAGTTTATATAATCAATGCAAGGTGTAAATCGGTGTAATGGTGAACTAATTGGTTTTAATTAATTTTTTAATCATGACACTTTTAGGCGCACGGTATAGCTCACAACCGCTGCTCATTCAGGTTGTCTAAAGCGAAGGCCTTGTCAAGGTTTTCCGCCGATTGTAAGGGTAGGACGGAACTAAATAATGGGAAGACCCAATTCGGAGGCATCCAAATGAAGGGGCAAGCACTGAAGACAATCAATAAAGAGATACGAATTGGGGGCGCTCAATAAGAGAGTTACATAGTAAGAGACACTCAAAAATAGGGATACGCAATAAGGAGACCACAATTAGGGTTCGCGTAATAAGGGGCAAAAAGGAGCCAAGCAATACGGGGCAAGAAGGAAGCACTCTCTATGGGGAGCACGCAAGAGGGAGTCTTCGTGCAGAAGGGGATTCTCAGGATTCTTCTAGGTCAAAATTCAGAAGTTTATTTAAAAAAAACTGAACTAAACCCCTTTCAAGTCACTTCAGTCACTCATGGGACACTGGCGTTTTTTCATGTACTCTTGGGTCCATGGTTTGCGTAGTCATTACTGACGTAAAATTAGCTTCATAAATAGGATAGGGTATTCACATATGTACGTATGCATCCACTTACATGTAGAGAGCAGCAAAATACATTAATGTGAGTATAGTTAGCGACGAAATTACTCGTACGCTTTCCGATATTCCCTGCTTTCATCAATTCTTCCAAACCTAGAGTTGACATAGCTCTAAGTTTTTATTTGTTTATAAGTACGGAAAAAGGAATGTATGCTAAATTTTTAGAAGAAAAGGTTACATGATATTTGCATATCAAATGAATAATGGAAAAAGTTTTAAAGTCAAAAGGGTTCATTCAGTCCCGTAAATCGTCTTAGATGCAAAGATACGTACCATACCAATAAGGATTTTGTAGTTTTTCACGTTTTATTAAAATTATTCTCGACTTTCCTCACATAAGAATATTCGAGACAATTTCGAAGATCATAACGGTTAGTCGCAAGCAATGTTATTTCTTGTCATTCACTCGCTAACGCCACGATGGGAAAAACCAAAGGTTCAGCATTGGCTTGAGACAGAAGATTATTGACCTACACGAATCGGGAAATAGTTGTGGTAACATTTCTACACGCTTCATCGTTCCGAGATCTACACTAGAATCTGGTACAAAGAAGTGCAGTCAGTTTCACAACTCAAAGACTTGGCGAAAGCGTGGGAAATTACAGGAACTGTCACCGAAAACTGTACGAAAAATGTGTCGTGAAGTCGGTATAAACATTGCAAATTAAATGACTTCACTTGAATTCGACTTGAATATTGCATTTAGGTGAATGACATTGGAACGATGTTGGATACGCAAGTTACCAGCGTTAATATTTGCACAGTTCATCATACTCTGAACAAGATTAGACTGCGTGACCATCGACCAAGATAAATGCATAATGATGTCAAGAACATTTATAATGAGAATGGTAAGGATTTCTTTTTAGATAACGCAGTGCCATCACTTAGACATGGAGGTGGATCTATAATGTTCTGGGGTGTTTTCTTTTCAAGTAGCAGTGAAAAATTAATTCCGATTGAAGAAATAATGAAACTATGACGGTATCAAAATTTTGCGAAAACCGAAGGTTAAAGGCTCAAAGCCTTGGTCTAGGCTGACGGCTCTTTTTCCTGTAAGATAAAGGCTATACCCTAATATTATCAATAATGGCCTAAACACAGGTGAAAAGTTGTGACTATATGGTTTTAAGATGGGAAAATAACAGTTTTAACGTGACCTTCGACGAATCCTGACTTGGATTGAATAAAAAATTTACGACTTGAATTAAAAATTAGGGTAAGTATTATGGTTCAAGGAGCCAAGAATTAAAATGCACAGCCATTGAAGAATGGAAAAACATGCCAGCAGACACTTCTCGAGTCCCGTCAAAAAGAAAGGAAAAAAACTACTAGAACTTGTGAAAAATCGAAGGTCATGCCTCTGATTGTTATCATTGAAATTTCGGTCCCAATTTCTTAATCAATGAATAATTTTGTTTTAATGTAAATTGCAATATTTACTTCTCTTATTCATTCCATATAACCTCTTCTGCTAAAAACAGAGTTTTGAATTCTTTTTCACCAACTCCTAATTAAACATACAAAACTTGAAACTGTACAAGCACTAAGTTTGAGAAATTAGTGAAAAAATTGGAGAGCATAATTTCGTCACTTACTGTATGCAAGTCATTTAAAAAATGAAACCACGGATTAAATGTTCGTCAATGATTATTGAAAGACTGGAAGAAAAAAACTTCATTCATTCCAACAGAATTTGCGTAAGGTACAACATTGAGTTTTGAATCCATTTTAATTATTGCGCGTGGGTAATATGAGGAATGTGGGGCTCCAAGCTTCCCTTTCCCAAGGGAAGTGCAGGGGAATGTAATATAATTTACTTTTAATGTATACGAGGAACAACATGAACATATTTATTCAGTAGTTAATTTTACCGTATTGGATAAATACTTTACGATCATTAATGGAATTGTAACAATTTTTTAAAACTCCCCGTATATGCATATAGAGAAGCACTGCTGCACCTGTTTAGTTGCATACGACATAAACAGATTGCCAAAAAGACTTGAATATACCTACTCAAATATTCATAGCCCTACATACACTACCAGTCAAGGTCTTAAGACCGGTATTGAAATAACCGAGTTTGAATGAATTTGTATTTATTTCAGAGATATCATTTTAAATAAGTACGTATCGAAATAAAATAGGATATTGAATGAGCTAACACATGTCGAAATTCAACATATTTAATCAACGGTAGAAATGATGAGTGAAAAATAATTTTATTTGATTTGTCAAAAAAATAGGAATGAAAAACACGTCACGGTGACGAATGTAAACAATTCAGTCAATGGAGCAAGAATGAATAAAACGTATGTATGTAAGTCCATATTATACGGACTTGAATGGTTAACTTCCTAATGGATGAGGGTAAAATTTAACAGATTATTAGCGATGATGGAATGTAAAACTTTGTAGAAGTGGTCCTTTGCCTGGAGCTATTACAGAAAACTCAATCCGTAGTGAATCTGTCATTACCAAATTTTGAAGGATTTTGATGAATACACATTAAAAAAATCTTCATGTCGCCCAACGAAAATCTTTCCTGCCCTTGACAGACGGATCGGAAGAGAAACTAGGCAAAACTCTAGCATTATATCTATCCAGATAAATTCGAATACGGGTGTTACCTGCAGTTCCTACACACTTCGACGACGGTTTAAAATGAAAGTAATCTAAACTGTGAAACGATAGCTAAAACCTCGCCTTCTCCTCAACATAAAACTTTTCAGTTAAAATTTGCTGCAGATTCTCAAACTTGGGACGCACAGATTTCAAATATGGAAATGTTCAACCTTAATGGCCCTCATCAGTTTCCATATTATTTACTAGCCAAGGGTATTCCAAATTAAATATTTTTATCCAGGCTCATTGATGGATGATCGACTAATGGATCATTATGAATTCTCTTACGATGGAACACTTGAGCTACCGAGTGCGAAAGTTCATCAAACTTCATACGGATCCATTAGTACTCTAGAACATGTCCTCATCGTCCATGAAGTCCTAGGTTGTGTGAAGAAAATTAGATGTATTAACAAAATACTACTGCCATTCACAAAGCTCGTAGGTCAAATGAATTTCTTACAAACTAATGACATCAAACTCTATAGCCATCCGCCATGTTTTCCCTTACTAAATCCAATTGAAAACCTTTGTGAATCGATAACAAACGAAGTTAATAAACAAGGGTGACAATTTGCAACTGTGGATGCTCTTCGTGAAACAGTTATCACGGCTGATCAGAATATACCAGTTAATCTCTTTAGAGAGCGTGTAACAAATCTGTTTAAATAAATTGTCGGAGTAAATCATGAAAATGGAGAATGACCAAGCTGTTAAATCCTCTTTGTAATTGCCTATATTTAACTCTTTCGGAATGCCTAATGGCCGTATGTTGTTAAACAGTTATTTTGACCAATTCTATATATTATAATTTTCTCGTGTTTCCAATTAATTAAAAGAAAACTTGTTTTCTTTTTCAACATCCTCCCATTTCAATTCTAACTTATTATGAAAGATTTTATAGACACATGTCGAAATAGTGTTAAACTTTGGTTATTTTGCAGCTAGTCTTAAGATTTAAATTAGTTGTGTACATGTGTCCAGTACAGGCGCATGGCCACTATTTATCTTTCCTGTCCATGGGTGTCGACCTGTTTTGTGGCTAACGGGTATCATCGATATACAATATTGTATCTTTGAAAAGTTTCAAGGGCAAAAAATTAGTCAACTATTTTTTTCGAGACCTGTGTATTGTTTTTCCTAGCTCCTTCCGAGGAACTACCGGATACATCGGGTTAAAATTGTCATTAATTAACATGACAGTCATCCTGGAAATACCAGGCATTTAGATTGGCCAACTAAGTCTCCCGACATGAACCCAATAGAAAATTTGTGGGACCACCTAGAACGACAACTTAACCGTTGAGAATATTGTCTGCGTACTGGGGCCGCACCACGAGATCAGTTGACGCAAGAGTGATTCAAAATCGACTAGGTGTACATTACGACACACGTAGACTCAATGCTGCGCAGAATCACCTTCATTATTCACGCTCGAAGAAGTCCTGCACCTTATTAGTCGCACTTGACTAACTTTTCGCTCGAGGAGCTTACCTGAAGTCTACACATACACCCTGCATATTCATGTGCATACATTCATACCTAATTTGAGGGGTCCCATAGCATTAAAATGATAATTGTTTTTGAAGTAATGTAAAACATTCGCTTTAAATATATTTGTACCCCAATGCCGGCGTAAAAGGTACAGGGGAACTAGCTTCGTCTGCAGGCCGTGCGAGTGGCACCACCTTCGTCTGCAGGTGATGCAGGTGGTCACACTCACCCCCTTATGCAGGTGGAGAGCCAACTGTTGCCCAATGCCAGTATCGCAGCCCGTGATCACCACAGCCTTGCCAGTCACTGATACCTGTACACCAAGTTTAAATCAGATTTCCGTACATTTATTATTTTGTGTTCTATCAGGAAAGTGTAAAGAGCTTTATCGGCAAAGTTTCATCACCGTAAACTTTTTGGTACTCCAAACGCGGGGTGTGATCACTGTAGAAATTTTAGTGCGCCAAAGAAGAAGAAAGAAGTTGTTTATCCGAAATCTGTCACATACAAATCATATAACATTCAGGTTCTCAGTCGGTAAAATTACAGCCTTAGAAGTAAATGTTGAAGTCACAGTGAAACTTCTGAATGTGATCAGTAAACTATAACCTTAAAATTTCGGCTGGAAGACGCTTTGAAACTTTGAATTTTGATTCATATTTTTTTTTACTGAGCACAAAAAGTGAAGTATTAACTCAAAAAATTGTGCAATTTCAGTGCATACATCTTAAAATAACATTACAGCTCAGAGACAGCCTTTACAGTTTAGATTATCTTACACACAAGATTGACCGTAGAATGATAATAAAAAATTTGTGATTAAAACGAAAGGGCTGAGATAGATCTATAATTGTTGACTCAGATTTTTGTCATTCGAGTAACTTTTATTTATACAGAGCTCAAAGTAGACTACAGCCTTAAAATTACGGGTGGAGGTTGAGTTGAAACTTCGAAATGTGTTTGTTAGTTCTATACTGATCGCGAAAAGTTGAATGGTGGGTCGGGATCGCCGTAATCTTTTTAGCGCTTCAGAAGCTGGGTGGGATCACAGTAAACTTTTTTGGAGTATCAGAGGTGTGGTTAAAATACAGAACTTAAGTGCCCGAAATAGGGTTAGCCTTCCGGAGCAGAAGTTACCTATCCGGGACCCCTAGAAAGTTTACCTGCTAAGAAAGAATTAACCCGTCGGGGAAGAGTTAATCTGCGAGAAAAGGAACAACCCCACGAAGGAGCGGTTGTGATAAAACACAATTTTCATGAATTCTTCCTCCCACTTGAGAAAAAGCATCATTTATTTTTTTATTTTTCAGCATCGCAATATTCATTGCATCGAGTCCAAACCAATATTAAACAATATCAAGAACACAACATCTCCTCAGCAACGCAAAAACTTATCAAGAAAGTGTTATCTAGAATGGAGACCCACTTGAACATGTGCACTGTTCCCCCGTGTCCACGTGCTCTGTTCCCACGCACATTATTGCGTGTGCGTGGAAACTGCCGGTGTTCATGTGGTGATATTATGCTCACAACATCATTTTCAAATCATCCATTTTCATATTATTCAAATCCGTATCGTTTATATTTATATGGGAATTCCCAAAACAAGCAGTGAATGGGCGTCCACAATTCTGATGTACACTCGTTCTTCGCTTTATTTTGCCTCCTATTGTGGGATATCCACGCATCCACGATGTCTAGCTTCACTCATGGGAGTGGTGTTCTCTGACGACACAGGTAGTTTATTAAATTATATAGTGTATTAATTAGTTTTGTGAAGCTTGTGATAATTTGTAGCTGGTATAGAACAACAAATCTTCGTATTATTTTGCACAGGTGACCTGTGTATTGGGTGAACTGTGGCCAACACCCGGAGAAGTTTGAACCGTTGTTTGATCCAAGGCTTCTACAACGCAACACATTTATTTACCAGACAGATTTGCTAACAGTGTGGGTGTGTATGTAAGTGTGGGTGTAGGTGAGCCTGTGGGGGTGTGTATGTGTGTGAATTTATTAGGGAGGGTGTTGCTGAGTGTTGGGTGAGGGTTGGCTGATCATACCGTCACCAATTAGCGAATTGGTATGTTTGTGCTTGTCAAATTACAAATTTTTTGTTAAATTATAAGTATTTTAAGTATTTCTGTTTATTTTTGTCTTAGTCCCTATTGTTAATGGAAGGGTCAGGGAAGAGGTATGGCCTCTTACACGTCAGGAACCGGCAAAGCTCTTCTGGTATTGCTCGTCTGGTGTTAGTGCTGGAGCATGGTCCACTTGATGCTCTGACCTGTTGAGGTAGTACAGCCACACACTCAATCAGGCACACCTCACACACCATCAGGTACACCCCACATACCATCAGGTACACCCCACACACCATCAGGTACACCCACATACCATCAGGTACGCCCAACACGTCATCAGGTACACCCTAAACACCATCATGTACACTCCAGACACCAACAGGTACACCCTCCCCCCCACCATCAGGTACACCTCGCACCCCCAGGTACACATCAGACACCACAAGTATACCCCACTCACCACAGATATACCCCACACATAACAGGTATACTCCACACTCCCCAGTTACGCACCAAAGACACACCTCAAATCCCTACCTATACTGGGGATAACTCACCTTCCTCGCCCGCAGTGCCAGGTATGTCCCCACGCACAATAGCCAGAGGAGGGTGGGCAACATGGGGGAGAAATCCATCAGCAACACCCCTACTATCCAGCTAACACCCAGGCACGCAGCTGACAGCAGCAAAACGTCTGCCAGCCTGTCTAGTGTCAGCAGGGGCCCGGTCAGGTTGAAGTTCGTGGGGGTAGAGCCAACAGTAGACGGGCCCCGCCTTTGGGAAGGCGTCTTTGGTGACATCGCAAGGGTGACGGGATGAAGGAGGTGAATTCGAAAGCTGATGATGTTGTAATGGTTGAATATGCACCTCGGTGGTTTGGTTTGTTGTATCTGCAGGGTAATTTGTGGGGGATTAGTGGGGTTATTTGTTCATGAAATCCTGGGGTCAAAAGTCAGGATGTGGTGGTGAGAAGCAGGGGGGCGTAATAGAGAGAATTATCATTACAGTTGTTATTATTATCGTTAATTTCACATTTACCATTCATATTGTTGTTAACATTGGCATTGAAATTTTATGGTTCTTATTTTTTCGGTATTGCTGGTAAGCAACTGCAATAACAACAACGGTGAGATAACAGCCACCAATAACACTAAAATAATAGAAATACTGCTAATAGCAGCAATGAAAACCGGCCTGGAAACACTATCCAAGGCGATTTATATATGTAACACAAGGAACACAAAACTTCATGTGTGCATTACAAATTACACATTACGCTCACACAACTCAGTACACACACATTCTACGCTCGAAATACACACTCATTACACACCGGTACACACACAGTACACACGCAGGACGCACATATTGGACTCACACTTTCCTTTGGATACCTTGGAAATGTTTGGGCCTTCAAGCCCCGACCACACTGATGTGCCGCCGCTTGGTGTGTACGGCGTGCCTTCGCATATCCACGAGCTGTTGAAAGAGACGCTTCCCTCTGCTTTTTGATGATAGTGAAGCAAAGGAGGCCTATGGGGGATATTTTGTGGAAAGTTATCTAGCTCCGTTTTGAAGATGTCCAGGGAGCCGTCGAACTCTTTCAGATCATTTGGCAGAGTTGAAGAGTCTGGGTCCCATCACCGAGAAGGACTGTTCATATCTAGTTCGAACGCTGCCAGCCGCCCTCGCAT
>VOMN01130727.1:0-11142 GCA_014899125.1 Orchestia grillus | reverse complement strand
CAGTCTTTTCCCTTCCCCTCAGAGCGCGAAAGATCACACGGGACGCTTCCAAATCTGTCTTTTGTGTATCGATGAGCGTCAAAAATATCTTCAGGATATATTTACGAATTACTGCGAAGCAGATTAATTTTTACTGTTTTTTCATACATATTTTCAAAGATCAATATTTCAGCATGTAAGGAATGAAGACAAATTTCATCCGCATACTTTATATTAGAGTTAGCAAGAGCAAAATATATTCCTTTCCGATGTAGCCCTCGATAAAAAAGAGTTCATGAGTTCAACGCCCAATTCCAGCGATGATATTCACGGGCTCGAGACCTCGCCTGATCTCGTCTATCATCCTCTGGTTGCCGAGGTGGGATGTGATCCCGACGCCGATTGGTGGATGATAGCGAGCTGAGGATGTCATCCAAATTGACGAACTTGAGAAAGTTAGAGCGCTTCGTTAAAGCGGTGCGGAGCTGATTGACTCGCGTGCGGAGGGCGGCGGCGGCGGCCACCTCGTGCCCTCCCGCAGGACAATTTTTGGCTCGCCAACGCCGAGTCTTAAACGTGTGGCGAGCAGGGAGCTGTGGTACAAATAAGAAACTCCGAATTTGTGATGAGCAGGTAGCTGTTGTAGAATTAAGAAATTTTAAATTTGCAACTAGTAGGTAGCTGCTGTAGAATTAGGAAACTTTAAATTTGCGACGGGCATGTAGCTGTTGTAGAATTGAGAAACTTTAAGTTTGCAACTAGTAGGTAACTGTAGTAGAACTGGCAAATTTTGAAGACGATCAATGCTATAGCGTGTGGAAAGATGCAAAATTAAATTTTTAGCTTAACAGTAGAATAGAAATTAATAGAGATTAAATTGAAATTTGATTTTAAGTTTGTTCATAGTAAGTATCACGAAAATAAGTGGAAGGCTTGAAAATATTATAAAAATAAGTGAATTCCCCATCAACTGCTCACTCTCTATCTCCGCTTTTGGAAAACGGCTCCAAGGAACAGGTCGTGCGTCCGCTCGCTACATCGACAGATTCGCAACAAAACATAAAAAAGACAGTATTAATTTCTGACAAACTGTACGACAAATCGATGGCTTAGCAATGAATCTGCTGTTAACAGCTACCCTCGAAAACACGTTCACGTGTTCGAGAAGTTAGGTTGTAGGAAGATGGTCCATTAGAGTTTAAACTATAATGCTTCACAGTCGATATGTAGATGATCACCATATTCGCACACGCGTTAAGTTTTATACAACTGATGATAAACCTGAGCCCCGATACATTTTTTTTGAATAAATATAATCATTTTTCCGGAATATTCTTCGCTGGTGAGCTTCTAATTGAGTTAACAACTATATCACGGCAAAATAAAAAATGTTACCCTAGTTTTTCCTCACAATCCTCAAATAAGGAAGTCTTGTATCATACTTGTACTCTTGATGCAGGACAATTTTCAGCACAATTCGTAATTATTAACACAGCGCTCTAAGATCTTTATGCTCATGAACATTTTTGACTGATTTTTGCGACACGAAAAAGTTAAAACAAAACATTTTCGAATTCCTCAGTGTAAGAAACATAGCAAAACATTTTTTATCTCAAATATAATATGACAATTTAAGTAATCTATTGTCAGTGTCGACTCAATTTTCACTCACAGTCTAAAATTACTCTGACACTCAACTTGGTTAGCTAAAGCGTATCCAATGCAATTTATGCACTGCTTTTTTAAAATTTTATCTGTCTTAGGAATAATTTCGTTCATGAAATAGAACAATAAATTGAATTACACATGGTATCATGACGTCTGGAGGCCTCCTGTAGTTCAGGTACTCGAATGCTGCGTGCGAATAGCGTGCATTTACTTGTCTGAATGTCTCGTAAAACAATTGCTATTTCATCCAAATGCCCCTCAGCTCCGAGATGCACAGTCTACACTCGGGTGCGGACCGTACGCAGGTCCAACGTTCAGGTGCGGGGCCTGCAGGCTGAGAGCAGTGCTGCCTCAGGTGTCCCACCATCAGCTCACGTGAGTGAGCACAAGTCGCTGATGTGGTTGATAAATTTAAAAGAACTTCCGGCTATTTCTTGTCCTACTTACCTGTGTATTATAGATTCTCTTACATTTATGGTATAGTAGCATTCAAAGTGAGGTCAATTCATCGTAGTCTGTCACACTGAAATGAAAGGAAATATACTCTGCATGGCGTGAGTTCAGGTACTCAAGTCAGGGTGTGACATCTTCTCCAGGGCGTTTAAGTTTACGAAGAAAATGTGAGTGTTAATTATTGTTACGCCGAATTAGGTTGACGAGAGCATTTTGACGCATCGTTCCTCTACTGACAACATTGTTGCATTGCTTCAAGCATTTAGCAAAGCATAGACCTAGGTACTGGCATAATTTTAGACAATCTTTTATATCAGTGCGTGAGTCTGACGGACGGTGACGCTGAAGGTAATTGTCTTTTTCTGGGCATCTTGGAAGCCTATATCTATAAGTGAGTATAGATGTAAGTCCATAACTTCTCTTAAGCCAAGATCGCGCTCCTCAAGTGACGTCATTACTTCGTAAGTAACCTGTGCTAACTTCTGTTGCTGGACTACCACTGGTACAGCTCCGACTGTCTCCTGTTAAACTTAGTTTCGGTTCACATTCCTCCATATTTCCGCCGTCCCTTCAGTGTGGGGTCTGGCCGACGGATTTTGCTCAAACTCCTTCAAGGATTATTTCTTTCCTCAAATAAACTCGGACGGAGAAATTAAATCTTGATTCCCATCAGCCTGTCGTATTTGAAAACTATCGTTGACACATAATAATAATATTTTCATTCACCTAACCCTTGTCTTCGATTTCTGAAGAAGAAGCTTGTAATGGGTTTTGCAGAATTCTCAACATATTTCGAGTAATCCCGATATACCAGAGTACATACTTGGGTTAATATTTACCTTAGGTCTACCTCCTGTTCAGGACCATCTATTCATTGCGCTGCTTTCATTCGAGTGTCATTGGAAGGTGTTCTTCATTCTAACTTGCCGAAATATATTTTCGGTAATTTAAAAGATAAGAACATAG
This sequence comes from Orchestia grillus, assembly GCA_014899125.1. Classification (NCBI taxonomy): domain Eukaryota; kingdom Metazoa; phylum Arthropoda; class Malacostraca; order Amphipoda; family Talitridae; genus Orchestia; species Orchestia grillus. Next base: position 8,076 of record VOMN01130727.1, on the reverse strand, counting down.
CTAAAAATGATTTGATGTTGTATAACATGTCTTCCATTCTTGCGCTTTCTCCCGGTTTCATTAGGGTTACGATAGGGTTAGGTTAAGTTTGTTATCATTTGACAGACACGAACGTCGGATCCCAATCGATAGAATTGATGAAAAGATGAACGTAATTTCCGTAGATTTAAATCAATGACGCTCCGTTTTTATCTAAAGGGTTCGCATAAATTTCCATGTACTTTTTTCTTTGTCTTGAAACCTTTTGTACGTAAGTTTTCGCCATTTAGAATAAAAATTCCTTTTCTATGGTAGAAACATGAAGGCTTTCGGGTGAATATAACGCGATGTATACAATGCCGACCAAACGTATATATTACTCTATAACTGCACTGGTCCCTGAAGTTATTTGGAACAAATTTAATAAGAACTTTTCTTGAAAGAACAATTAACTAGGTATTTTTTCTAAGAAAATTCAGTTTGAAGTGACTAGATGTCTTTTTTCAACTCTAAATAGAACCGTGTGAAGAATGAGGTCGAATGTTTTTCATTAATTTTCAATACTTATATTAGTTTCCAAATCTCCACTCGCACAATGCTGAGTCGCGGTCTGCAGTGGAGTGAGCTGCAGTGATCTCAGGTGAGGGCAGCAGAGCAGCGCACGCTAGGGGCAGGTGCTCGTCGTCTCGTGCCTAATGTGTGGCAGGGGGAGGTTCGTTGGCGACAAAAAAATTTGCAATTAACCGTTCGTAGAAATTTCTGGAATCTTAGAATTCATTTTTTGATAATCTTACAATGAACCAAGAATATATTCCCCTCAAATTGCACGATTATTGTACATATCTTCGCTTTTTGGCACGTGCGTGGCTCTATTATTAAGTTTATTTTCTACTGATAAGCAACTTGAGGAAAATTGAACTAGCGAATTGAATATACAACAGAATAGTCGCCCATAATAACGTCAGTAAAACTAATCTAAGCGCCTTTGGATATGGTGTTTTTTTATATGCATTTCTAAAATAAAAGACCAATTTTAAGACTCTGGCTACTGTCAACTCTAGAATTATTGGTTAGACTTGAATACCTTCAAATAAATTTTGGGGTGTGGAAGTCAGCGTAACGAGTTATTGCGCATTTCTGTGCTTATAATCGAAAAATATTTTGAAGAACATGTTGGAAGAATGCAGTAGAAGCGATGCTTGTATTTTGTCCAACCCATTCCTGCAAGCTGCTTTGTACATGCGTAGGTGTGGAGGAGCGTTCCCTTCCTTACTGCCTGGCGGTGTCCGGGAGCAGTAATGTTTTCTGACGAACCTGTCGTGTGGTCCTCAGGGGGTAGGGATGATTCCTGAGCCTCGCTCAAGAAGGTGTACTCCAACAGTGTTTGTTCTCAGTGTACTAGGGGGAGCAGCGCTCCTCATAGACACCTCTGTCACTTCACCACTCAATTGTCGCTTCAAAACTCACTGCAGGAGCTTGGTTGTTTTAGATTAAGATTTGTGAACCAAAGTAGGTTTCATAATTTATTTTTAAACTTTTCACGCTCAGGCAAAGGAGGTCGGCGCTCCGTGCGGTTATCGGGCTGCCTAATACCCTTGTTTAACTCAATTTCTGTTATTGTTATGCCATTCATGTTTTCTCTCGGGATTAACGAGACTCGTGCGACACCAATATCTCGTACCACAGTATCTTTGTGAACTACTAGGTTAGGTTGTTAAGGATTTGTAATCGCCAATTCGATTTCATATGTACTTTTATTTTTGTAGCGTAGTGATATTAATAGAAAAATATTGTTCGTACTGTTTTAGGCATCCTAATCCTATATGTATTTGTGGACGAATTTTTTACTGAAATTTTAGGGTAAACATTTGTGTAAATTACGTTGAAACTTTCCTCCCTGAACTACCGCACGGAGCCATTTATGGGCATGTCTTCACGGAGTATAACATGCTTGTTTTGGTCTATAGTTATCACCCATTTCATTTCGTAGAAATATTTTCCGAATAGCCTATATTTGAAATGTGGAGAGTTCAGTGAAAAACTACAAAGTTAGACATAAGAACATCTCAATAACTTTTATGGTTGTTTCCGGATTTAAAAAATTATTTTCTATCAACAAAGTTCTCTGAGCTAAATAATTTGTTTGTCCTCATGATAAAATAGTCTTTTTGTTCATTTGCCCCGCTGGGCACGACTAGCGCGGCCTGAGGAGATCTTCGACTAGAGGTTAAGAAGGTCATAGGCCCCGTGCAACTGGGGCTGCGGGGCTGCCGAGGAATGCTCGGTACCATTTAAGTAGATGAAGTAGATGACGTAGATGAAGAAGATGCTCCAGTTCACGTCGAGTTTCGCACGTGAGTTGAGGAGAAATTTGTCAAGACGTCACACCCGAGTGTGTGCGCGTGTCTTTCCTGCCTGGGTTATTGCTCTTCGACAATGAACAGATAACTATTCTAGTGTGTGATAGATGGTACTTCCGTCGATTTTCACACCTTCTTCAGTTCGCTATCGTTTTTTTATCTTCATTCTTAACTTGCTGGTTCTATGAGCAGAAGATCATGTGTGGGAACACGCTTGTGCATAGATTCTCCGTTTTCTACAGTCCACACTAAATAGTCGCTCCTGTTCTGGTGCGGTGTATTCTGGAACAGCGCTGCAGTATCCACCGCTGCTATTGCTGCTACTTATTTCTTTTTCGTATAATTCTAAAATTCTTTTTGAACATTTAAACAAAACTTCCTCGGAAAAGCCACCAAACCCAATGTCTACGGGGCTTCATTCACAGTCCATTATTCTACCAAAGCATCTATAAATATTTGTAAAGATTTGCCTCCCCAGTATTTTTTATCAATTATTTAATAAATTTATCAGTAAAATGGCCAAAAAGTTAGACCACGTAAGCACGCAGAGTAGGTCGTGCCCTGGAGCTCTGAGTTTGTAGAAATGGGCAAGTGTTCAGTGCCATATTGGACCTCAAAATATTAAATAAAGTCAGTAATACACCCTCAATAATTTATTTAACAATTGAAGCGTCAAGTTTTCTCATCCTTTTCAGGAAGGAATTTGCATAGACGGTCAATATACCCTAAAAATTTCTTAACAACCGAGTTAAAAGTACTTTGGGCTACGCCCCAAAGATAATTGGGAAGAGAATATCCTCTGAACGGATCGCTTGAAGTAGTTGGCTCATGATGTACGTACTTACAAACAGTGCTTGACAAACTTAAAGATCTACACAGCTCCATTGTAAAGCTGGTGGATTAGCTTCGATTTAGCTGGCATGTTCTACTTGATACCCAGGTGGTATGTGCTGTGTATCATACGTCTGTATTTTTACTGTATGACGAGCTTAACTCATGAGCTTGTGTAATGAACAGGCATCTGAATTCTTCAACTCGTTGTTCAATTTTAATTTTATTTAACGAAGGAAAAATTTCCAGCCGAGTTCAGTCCCAGCATAATTCTCTAAGTTGGAATCAAAGAGCGAGAAGGAATTTTCTTCCGAATTCAAGCAGCGCAGGCGGAAAATTGTTTTAAAAAATGATTTATTTATTACGACGCCCATGCATATCTGGAGGACGTTTGTTTCATGTCCTCATAAATACAAAAGGCAAACATAAAAATTGAGAGGATACTGTCAAAGCGACCTCCCAGGCGTCGCTGTGGAAGACTTGCGCATGAAATGTAAAGCTGCTGCGCGACTTGGAAGTCATGGAACGCTTTCGTTGCCCAGACGTTGGCTTGAGCAGCGCGTGCGTTGGTGAGGGGCGTCCGCCGCAGACAAAGGGACCTGAAAACTAGTGGCGCAGACCATTAATAAGAGCTTTACATTACTGGTCGAAGAAGAGCTAAAAAGACGTCAGTTGCGATATTTTGAGAGGTAATATGATTTGAATGAACGAACTGCGGCACCACGTGGCCGTCTGGGGCAGGCCTGTGCAGTTTGCTTTTCCACATCCTACCTAAGCTGCGCTGGCCAGGGTACTGAGGGCACAGCGGCGCCGGAGCCCCTCCTCTCGTGCCCTCAAATGATAGGCCCAGCTCTGCTCCGCCCTCTTCTTCCTAAAAAATCAATCATTGGCTCTTGTTATCTCATCACAAATTAGACTAGGTTTTTTCCCGGTTCTCGGCCCTGCGATTGGTCGACAGGAAAAGGGTCCGAGCCCTCACTGCCGCCCCTCGGACAGGAGGGCGTGTCGTGGTGCCCGAGGTGCCGCCACTGGGGAACGCGGCTGCCGGTGCCGAGCGCGGTGTGGGCGTGTGCTGGGAGACAGGGAGTGTCCACCAGGGAGTGAGCCTATTGGCCGCCGCCTCTTCCTATTGGCCAATATTTGCGTGTGTAACAAAAGCGAGTGTCCCAGGAGCCGCGGCGTCAAATTGGCGCACCGCGTCGTCCCAGAGTGCGCCGCCGCTGCTCATCACTCACCGGGGGCTTTGTTGACTAAAACGCGCTCAACGTTCGCTTTCTTTGCCCCATACTTTCTCCTATTTTGTGTGCTGGGGCTCGACTATCCCATCCTGAAGTAGGATTTGACGTCGGTTGTGTGCAGTAGTGATAGTTTGGCCATCTGTGCGCGAGCGCCTCATGTCGGCGGCATACCGACGCTGTTTGCCGCGACTCGGAGTGCCAGCGCCGACATAGGCCTCAGTTTTTTAGCATTGCCGTCCCCTCCCGTGGCCCCACGTCCCCGCAGACCGTGAACCCCCTCGCGGAAGCTGATGTGAACCCCCAGGGGTGAGCCTGGGTCCAGTAGCGGTCTCAGTTCGGTCGCAGCAACTCTTCCCATAGGTGGCGTCCTGAGAGACTCCAGTCCTGCTCCTGAGAGACACAGGGTCTCTTCCTGCGAGACACTGGGTCTGTTCCTGCGAGACTCGTACTCGCTCAGCCCGTCACCTCATCTCACGAGACCTGACTCCTCAGGGAAACATCCGCAGCGCATCCCAGACACCCTCAGCAAACGTTATTCTAAACGCGTAACGGAAAACTCTGCAAGATATAGCGCGAAGTTGACTAAATTTTTCTGTCGTGCCAGGTAGCATACGGTGTCTTGGAAGTGCTACATATTTTCATACAGCAATCTATGATTTTCAGGAGTGTTGGTGATTTTTGTTTTCTGTGCAGTGATTAACTTTCCTAAGTAGGCAACCAAGTGATTCTGTGAATGCCAGGAAAAGTTTTCTAATAGTTTGATCTTGTAGAACTTGTTCTTGTATCGCATGCCAGTGGAAACTATTCATCCATGTCATGTTTAACCTTGGTGTAGAGAGTAACGGACTTCATCATACGAGTCACATTCCTCACCACCCTCATCATCCATCGTCCATAACTCACCCACACATCACATCTTCTCTGACGTCATTAAAGGAAGAACCCGTTATCACGTCCACGGCCCCCGTGGTGACGACATCCTCATCAGCGCCGACTGTGGCCACATCCACGGCTTCTTCCATCAGCTCAGCCACGTCGAGAGTGTGGATGCAGCCCAACATGCTCGACACACCCACCCACCACACTCACCAGCAAACGTGAGTACAAATGCTAGTTTGACATCAAGTTTTGTTCACACAATGCAGCGAAAATGTGCTCCAGTGTAGGAGTCATGTGAACGGCTGCTAATGTGGGATTTTGATTTTTTTTAAAGGATTTCTGCTGTCTTTGGTGTTCTTGTGTAGGGTTATCCAGCCTTACTTATTGACCGCCCTGTTAATAGACTTGTAAAATCATGGACAAAAATACATACGTGCTCAAATGGTAAAAAATTAATTATAGATGCCTCTTTAGTCGCTCCGAAGAATATTACTCTGTCGTACGCTTACAATGTTGAAATGATAGTTTAATTAGAAGAGAAAATATTAGTGCAAATGACGAGTTTTTATATTTAATTGAAATTAAGTTCAATTTCTCATATATTGGTTTGGAACTGCTAAAATTAAAATGCTAACACTCAAAATATTTTGAAGGAAACAACATTCTTTTATTTTTTAGCCTTCGAATGCAAGGAATATTTTAAAAATTTGAAAATAAAAGTTATCATACTGATGCTGACTAAATTAGTCAAATATGAAATAAAAATATTCTATTTTACATATGGTTTGTGAGTTTCCCAAGGTTGAGTAGCGATTTGGACAATGCAAAAATAGGAAGAATAATTTTTTCTTGTATGCGTTAAGTGTTGACGCTGGTGTTGACGCTGGTGTTGACGCTGGTGTTGACTAGAGGCCGACGGTTGTGTCCCTGAGTTAGGGAAGCTCAGGTCACCCAAACAACACAGAGTCTACATCAAAAGCTGGACAGGTGCGCCTAATTTTTCCCCGAGACTTACTCCCTCGGGTGAGAAAATAATTTCACCTGCTTTTCAATTAATTTTGAAGATTTAAAGTTACTAACATATCCGTGTTGATACCGTTTGTAAGTTGATATAGCATCTTCAATCAAATGGATTTCTTTTAAATTTTAAAAATTATAAAAATATACAGTAGTCATGTCGTTTGACAGGAATTTAAAGAGTTTTTCCTATATATTTATGCCCATGTTTCCATTATCGTGCACATGGAAGTGTAATTATATAGCAATAACTGGCAGAGAAGTGTGATAAAGAAGTACATTTAAAAGCCGAAAATGTTAGTACACGTTTTTTTTCATGATAAATTTATTGTACTGTTATCTCCCGCTAATTTTTACGAATTATAAAATGACCCAATTATATAAAAGTACTAAAATGTGCTCATAAAATCTAACAACCAAAGACCAGGTATTCAGGGAACTGGCAATTGTAACGCTCATGAAATTGAATTTAGAATGGAACTGCATGAAATTCATTTGAAAATATCCCTTTCGTGAAATAATTCACTAGGTCATAAATCGGAAACTCACGGACCTTAATGCGAGTTTGAGTCACGGAGACGTCATGGGAAATTTATTAACTAAATTCTGCTGCACTTTTGTTGCTAAAGTGTGTCATCTCGTGAACAAATAATGGGTTCATTCGATCAGAAAAATAATGGGCCCATTAGATTATAACAATAATGGGCTCGTTAGATCAGAACAAATGATGGGCTCGTTAGATCAGAACAAATGATGGGCTCGTTAGAGTACAACAAATAATGGGCTCGTTAGATTAGAACAAATAATGGGCTCGTTAGGTTTCCCAGAGAAAAGAGTTTTAACAGAAGAAAAATTAACTTGCCTGCGTTTACTAAACTCAATTTCGATAAAACAGTTCCCTGGACTCTTAATTTCTGTTAACAACGCCGGCTACTGTAGGCAGCCCTGGTCGCCTGGGGGACGGGGGAGAAGCTTTAAATATTCATGTGAACACATGGCTGTAATATTTACGAGAAGACTTTATCCAAACAGCGATGAATTTTATCCCAATCAAAATATATTAATATTAAACGGAAATATTTATTTTTCAAACGAAATTTCTCTTTTTCCTAAAATATACGGCAGCAAAATTCTTTTACTACATGAGAATTTGTTAAAATGATATAATTAATTATATTCGTCATATTTTTTCTAGAATACAAATTTTGTATTGAGGTTATCCTTATTTATTTCTGTTTCAAGTGGATGATAATTTTTTATATTTGGGTTTCCTCTTACAGCTGAGACCAACGTGACCTCAACAATCTTGTATTTATATAGTTATTTGTGATTGTATACTCGCTATGTTTTTGGCTGAATACCATTCATCCGCGTCAAATTCTAGTCCAAGTGACGTGTTTTACGAGTATGTATTCATTTATTGGAATGCAATGGAAGCAAGAAGCATTTACTTGAAAGTATTATTTTTTATATTTCAACTGTTTTTTTCGGTTTTCATTCTGATTATACCTATTTTCATTTCGATTAAATAAACTTTTAAATAAAAAACAAAAGCACATACTTCCTGTGCCTTTTTAGACGTTTGCGTAATGAATGTTGTTGATACCAGGAAAACATAACCTCTCCACGAAGTCATTAAGCGACTTCTGATGCATGAAATTCATTTGTATAACTTGCCTGTACGCTGGGGGAAATTCAGCCGCAAGAATTCAAACAGACCCAGGGCACCATGTCTGAAGCACAGGGCACCATGTCTGAAGCACAGGACACCA